>APFE031489245.1:6015-29356 GCA_000404065.3 Pinus taeda
TTATTTATGTCTGGCATCCCAAACAGCCTGTAGAGCATGGCTGCAGCAAAACAATATGGAGAGGTGAGAGAACTTGTGGTATACTTACCATTTTTATCCTTTTTCAGCGGCTCCTCTCTCCTGGTCCATTCTTTAGTGGTTTCTGCTAGATTTGGGTTCTCTGCTACAAATTTCTGGACAAATTGCGTGTTATAGGTCATCTGAGGCTCCGGAAGATGGTACATAAGCTTTAGGTCTTGCGCGGTAAATGATCCTATGAGCCCATGCCCTGGAGCCTTGAATTGTCTGCCTTGTAACTCTGCATTGTCGAGTATCCATTTGATCATATCTGTATACGGCAATATCTTGGGTCTAGCTGCTATTCGATGGAGAAATGAACAAGCCAGCTCTTCTAAGGATGCCTCGGAAGAGTTTGGCG
The DNA here is from genome assembly GCA_000404065.3 of Pinus taeda. Taxonomy (NCBI): domain Eukaryota; kingdom Viridiplantae; phylum Streptophyta; class Pinopsida; order Pinales; family Pinaceae; genus Pinus; species Pinus taeda. The sequence goes on from APFE031489245.1 coordinate 6,434, forward strand.
ATCCCGCGGCACTATCGGTCTTCATTACTCTGGGGTTTTCCTCCTCTAGCAGCCTATACATGCCTTCCCATGTTGAAATTTCTGCATCTCTGTTGCATGCAGTGTCTGTGTATAAGGGCGCCATCTCTTTTGCCTTTTCCTTTGCCTCGGAACCTTAGGTATTAGTCTTCTTTCCCATTTTTCTTCTGCGTTCGGCTTTTGAATGTTCTTATCTCCTAGTTCCTGTAGATTACAAGCGAGGCAGAAATGACTGATTGAGAAAGATGATGGGAGGGTTTTAAATGCAGACGATATACTAAATATGCCACCTTACGTGAAAACAATTCTTCAGCAAAGCACGTGTCCTTATTTCATTAAATAACTGACAACTAACCTACTTACTATCATTAAAAGCACATGATTTGAAGTCAGATTATGGTAACTGGTCTATCTTTGAGCGGTGTGCCTGAAAGATTTGCGGTATAAATGCTTCATAATTCACTTTATGCTCTATCGAAGATCGTGCCGTCGCAAGGCGCGCTTATCGCAAATCGCTGGATCGCAGCATGTGTCATCGCGGTGATCGCAATATCACAGGTCGCAATATCATGGGTCGCAGGAGTTTAATGTTTGTTAAGTATTGCCATTTCATTTCTGCGATGTGCGGTCATTGCGATCGGCGTTATCGCAGATCAGGAGATTGTGAGGTTTTTTCATATGGACACTACTTATTGCGATGCGACATTATGCTTAACGTTGGGGGGGCCTTGCACATTAATGCAATTTCTTAAAGACTTTTTTCTCATCGTAGACTTAGGTGAAAATATTTGGAAGACTTCTTTTAAGCCTGCGATGGTATCTTTATTTTGAAAAAGGGAAATTTGATTTTCTTCTCAAAATTATACTAGGGGTCCCCTATTCATTTAGTATCTTGGGTAGATAGCTGAATGAAAAAGGGGGGGTTGTTGCTAGCCACAACATGTGCCTGTAAATTCAATGTTGATTTCACTTCATGGGTTACAAATCCTCATTCTGGAAATTTGTTACAGTCTCGGTTGTTTGAACTCTGTTTCTTTAGGAAAAGAACAATAAACAAGCTAGTCTGCACGTACTTTGTCAAACACTCTGGTTGTTAAGTGAATTAGGAAGCAATAAAGAAATGTCAAGATTACACAAATGGATTCGAATAAAATTGTCTGCTTTTTTATTATCATTGCTTGTATGCTAAATTCTGATCATTTTGAATGATTTTCGATATTACATTTATGTCTGTTGTCCACAGTTACCTAAACTGTGTAGTCACTTTTTTCAGTTGCAATTTTTTTATTAGTTACATAACTATTCATGGATTCGGTTCTGCTTATGCTGCAAGATTTTACATTAGACATATTTGACTTTTTCCTCTAAAATGACAGAACAATTATTAACCTACTGTTGATTAGAGACAAACAAATTGATGACTCTAACCAACCTAATTGTCCTTAACTAATACTGAGATTAAAAAGAAAATAAAGTCCTACATCCTATTTTGACAAATTGAACATAAAGAAACCAATACACTAATACAAATTCCACCTTGGCAGAGACCAACACCTAGTCATGGTGCCGTAGTTGGATGCTCTTGCATCAGGCTCCTGGGGAAAAAAGAAGTCATGACTCTGGTCCATGAGCTTCTCAACTAAAGAACCTATCTGCTTAATTTACCTGGCATCAAGCCATGAACTGTCCTCAATAGGACGGTTCTTCCACTTGATGAGGTATTGCAGATATTCCTTCTGCCAAGTTTGTTTTGCCACCTAAGTGTCGAGGATTCTCTCGATCTCGGGAGGCTGAATGTAAGGCATTTGTCTCATCCAAGTTTATCCACCATCCTCGGTATTCCGTGTAGGTTGCGTGGTTATGTCTTCTTCTTCTGGGTCATTAGTGTAAGGAAACACGTCTGCCACATTAAAGATGCGTGAAATGCCTATTCCTGGTGGCAGCTGTATCTCATAGGCATTCGTTGAAAATTTCTGGAGGACTTTGTGGGGACCTATTTTCTCATACCTTAGCTTATTGTATGCACCTCTTGGGAAGAGTTCCTTGCAGAAATGTGTGAGGACTTCATCTTCCACATTGAACCGTATTTCCCTTCTTTTGAAATTTGCTTGTTGTTTATACTTTTAGCTGCTGTTCTGCAATTTAATTTTCACTTTCTCATGCAAATCTTTCATCGCGTTAGTGAAATCTTCTCCATCTACGCTTCGCCTCTCTTGTTTTCTAAGATCTCATAGCTCATGCACTCCATGAGGATGCATGTTGTACAAGATCTGAAAAGGCCTGCAACCCATGTTGCGATTGGGCGAGTCTTTATAAGCAGAATCTGCTTGGGCAAGCACTCGATCCCACATCCTTGAATTCTCACCAATCAAGCTTCGTAGTAGGTTCCCCAGACTTTTGTTTAACACCTTTGTTTGTCCGTCGGTTTGCGGGTGATAAGCAGAGCTATAACTCAAATGTTTATTCATCTTCTTTCACAGGGTGCACCAAAAGTGCATTGTAAACTTTACATCCCTGTCTGAAAGAATATATTTAGGCAAACCATGTAGCCTGACAATCTCTGTGAAGAACAAGTGGGCCATGTAAGTGGTATCACTGGTTATTTTGCAAGGGATAAAATGTGCCATCTTCGAGAACTTGTCCACTACTACCATTACCGAGTCATAACCCAGTTGTGTCCTAGGTAGACCCAAGACAATGTCCAAGCTGACTGAGTCCCACGTTCTGCTTAGAATAGGTAATGGTGTATATAGTCCCATGTTCTGATTGTGACCCTTCACTAACTAGCACACTTTACATCTGGTCACAAATCATTGTACATCCTTTCGCATCTTTGACCAAAAGTAGAAATGGCTGAGCTGCTCGAGTGTCTTGTCTATGCTAAAATGTCTTGCTAGACCTCCACTATGCTTTTCCCGAATAATATTCTCTCTCATTGAGTAGTCAGGAATGCATAGATGTCCTCCTCTAAACAACAGTTTCTCTTGCAAATTGTATTCCAACAATGGACTATTATCTCTCGCCAAGGGATTCTCGCATGCCTCATAGGCCTCCTTAAAATGTTTGTCAGTCTGATATCAATCTTTCAAGTGCTCAAAACCCAACACTTGTATAATACTCTCCTACAAAAGTAAGTTCCTCCTACTCAATGCATCCACCACCTTGTTGGCCTGCTTGCAGATGTGTTTCAATACAAAGGTGAAATTGTGCAAATATTCCACCCACTTGGCATGTTTGTGATTGAGCTTGTGCTATTGCATCACATACTGCAGTGCAAAGCTATCATGAAAACAACACAAATTCATTTCCCAACAAATAGTGTCTCTAGTGCTTTAGTGCCTGGATGACAGCATATAACTCTTTGTCGTAGGACGAATATTTCTGCCTACTTTCATTTAATTTCTCGCTGAAAAATGTACCACGTTTTTCCTCCTAGGTGAGTACAACTCCAATAGCCATACCGCTAGCATCATAGTGAACTTGAAAGAGCTTTTTCAAATCTGGCAATCTCAGGATCGGTCTCTCTGTGATCTTCTTCTTTAGTAGCTGAAAACTCGTCTCCACTTCATCAGTCCATCGAAAAGGCTGACTGGCCTTTTTAATAGTGTCCAACATAGGTGTACAGATTTCACTAAATTTTCTTACGAATTTCCGGTAAAAACTTACCAACCTATGAAAATTATGTACCTCAAGTAAGATTTTCGGGGATGGCCAATTGAATATCGCTGCAATATTTTCTGGATCCATGTTTAGCTCATTTTTTGCTATTATGAAGCCCAAACAAACCAACTCTTTTTGAAGAAAAGTACACTTTTTTAGATTTATCAGTAGCTTATTCTGCTGCAATTTTTCCAGCACTTTCTGAACATGTCGAAGGTGCTCCTCCCTTGTCTTGTTGAAATTTAGTATACAAATTTTCCGGTGTATTCTTCCAGCTTTTCATTCATTAACCACATAAATGTACTGGGTGGATTGCTCAGTCCAAATGACATAACCAGCCATTCGTAGAGTCCCTCATTAGTCTTGAAGGCTATCTTCCACTCATCCCCTCTCAAATTCGGATCTGATGATACCCGCTTTTTAAATCTATATTAGAAAAATATGTTGCCCCACTTAGGAAATCCATCATGTCGTCCATTCGTGGCAGTGGAAACCTGTACCAGATGGTGATTTTGTTGATGGCCCTCGAGTCTGTGCACATCCACCATTCTCCTCCTTTCTTTGGAGTGAGAACCATTGGAACTGCGTAAGGGCTGAAACTGTCCATTATCAATCCTTTGTCTAGCAGTTCCTACACCTGCTTCCTAATCTCCTCATTGTCTTTGGGGCTCATCTGATATGCTCTTTTATTCGACAAACTTACTCCGGGTATGAAGTCAATATGGTGACTTATGCTTCTTTTGAGGGGCATTTTATCTGGCGAGTCATCCACCACTATATTCGTAAACTCTTGCAACATCTGCTGAATTTCTATGGGCAAATCTGACACCTCTGTATGTAACAGTACCATCTTTGCTCTATTTACAATAGCATAGCTCACCTCGCTATCCTCAACTTGTTTTAGAAATTGTTTTCTGCTTACCAACAATGCTCATGTCTCACTTGTCTCTGCTGTTCCTTCCTCCTTAATTGGCACAAGCGTGTGCTTGATTCCATCCTTGAGAAACTTATAGAATTTTGTCTATCGATCATGTACCACCTTCCTGTCATACTATCATAGCCTGCCTAGCAATATGTGACATACATCCATCGGCATTATGTCACAAATGACCTTATCCTTATATCTTCCTATTTGAAACTCCACTTCGCATTGCTCATCCGCCAACAACTAATGGCCTTTTTGCAGCCATGAAACTTTGTAAGGGGTGGGATGTTTCAACTACTTCAACACTAAGTTTTCCACCATCTCTATGGCCACCAAGTTATCTGTACTACTATTGTCAATAAATAACTTACAACACTTATTGTGTGAATTACAAACCGTCTGAAACAAAGCTTTCCATTGAGTTTGTTCCATGGTTTCTTTGGCTAGTTTTAACAACACCTTGTTCAAAACTAGGGCTTCACCTGTTTTTGGATCATTTTCTGCTTCTTAGGGAGGTGCCTCTGCTTCTTTTGGTTATGCGACATATGCACCCCTCTGTCCAGCTTCGTCTGCCTCAAGACACTCAAATGATCTGTGTCCCCACATGTGACATCTGTAACATTGGTAACTACCTCCTCTGCCTCAGCCATTTCCCTCACCTCGCTGATATGGCCTACCACCTCTCGTATTGTCACCTTTCTCTATTGATCCAGAAGCTTTAGAACTGCTGCCTTCCTCGCTACTGCTAGCAGTTCAGCCTCTTCCATAGGATTGGCCTCCTCCTCTGTTGGCTCCTCATCCTCTCTTGGCATTTTGCATTCTAGTAATTTTCTCTTCAGCTTTCATAGCACTCTGATATGCTTCTTTAATGTTCTTTGGAGAAATAATAGTAATTTCGTCTAAAATTTCTAGCCTTAAACCATTTACGTACCTGACTATCTTCTCCGGGGTATCCTTTGTATAACCAGCTCTTAAGTTCACTCAATAAAACCCTTTAGTGTACTCCCTTACTGTCATTCCTTTCTATTTCAGATTCTACACTTGCCTGTGTAATGCAATCTGGTAATCTTTAGGCAAAAATCTGTCCTTCAACTTGGCAACCATCCTTGACGAGTTTTTGATCGGCAACTTGTTCAATGTCTTTCTCTCTATTTGGACACTATCCCACCACAGGGTTGTGTGTCCTTTCAACTTTGTCGCAGCGAAGTTGGCTCGACGGTCTTCACTAACCTCCTCACACTCAAAATACTTATCCAGCTTGTTAATCTAGTCCAACAAAACCCCTATGGATGAGATGCCATCATAATTTTGGAGTTCTGGTTTGGGTTTACTACTTTCCATTAAGACCGATCTCAACAATCTCATTTCTGGGCCCTCTCCATCTGATCCATCTGTTGTCGCTATAGCTTCCTCTTTGCTATCATCACCTATCTATAGATCCCTTCTTCTCCCTGCTTCAACTGCCTCCAAATGAGCAGTAAGAATCCCGATCTCTTCTCTCAGTCCTTCCTCTGCTATCCTCCGAACACCTCTTCCATGACCTCTCCTTCCTACCTCCATTTCTTCAGCCAATTCCAATACCTTGTTCTGATACCACTATGATGGGACCAACCCAACACTGTTTATATTAATCACTAATTAAATGATGTAAATTAAGTTGTGGATAAGGTTATAGTTAATGACTTGACCTCGGATATTTCTACAATCTGATGTGGCAGCAATTATGAACGTAGTTATTGTGTTGTACTGTGCCTTGGGTTATGTTTTCTGCTCCTCGTTCACACCAAAACCCTTCCTCCTACTATCGCTTGGTCATTGTTAGGTAAACTTGACTCCGGATAGAGTCAAAGTTGACCAGGTTAAACAGTGATGGTTTTGGGGCTCATGGTATTGTGCACCCATGGGTTTTTCCCTGTGGTATTATATGTAATGGAGCTTATAAAAGGCTGGAGGGACTTCATTGTAATGCAAGACCTGGAGGTGAGCGGTGAAGGCTCACTTGGTCGGATTGGCCAGGGTTTTGGCCAATGCTAATGAGGTCTTATTAGGTTGGGTTTTTCCTCGAATTTGGTGTTTTCCTAGATAAACATTTGCGTTTATGTGTTTATGGTTGTTGTTGGCTATTTTTATATTTATTCCTCTCAATAAATTTAATGTAATGCAATAAATTTCTTAACAATCATTTGTGGTTATAAGAAGAATTTCGACGTAAATCACATCAAGAAAGACCTTTGTAAACGCGTTTCAAACCAACCAGTGCGGTTCATCGTCAGGACAAGTTGAAGAAATAGATCCAGTCTAGCATGTTAAATAGTCTGAGTAGAGACTCCAACGGCTAAAAAAGACCAACGACTAATTTTTGACTCACGAACCCGTGTCAAATTTTCATTTATTAATTTAAATATAATTCTTAATATTTATTATGTTATTTATGGAACTAAGTTAAATTAGGTAAAAAATAAATAAATTAATGAATAGTTTAAAAAAATTAAAAAAATAAATAAATAAAATAAAATAAAAATAAATAAATAAATTATTTATTTATTTAATATATTATATATATATATATATATATATATATATATATATATAATATATATATTAAATTTTAATAACAATATTCTTTAATATTTATTATAATAAAAATAAAAATAAAATAATGGTTAGTTATGAAAAAACCTAATTTCATTTTATTTTAAATATAATTAATTAATTATATAATATAGAGATATAATTAAATAATAATATTAGGGTTTTACCAAGTTAAAATAAATAAAGAATAATAATAAATACAAACTTGTTTAAGGTTATGTTAAAAAGTTCATTATTTGTTTACTAAATTATTAATCATTATATATATATCTATATACATATATAAAAATTTAATGGTAGGATTAAGAGAAAGGTAATTTGAAATTATATAATGAAAATAATAATAAAATAATAATAATAATAACTTAATATTTATCTATTCAAATCTTTGGTGTCGAGGGTTTGATTTGGTAAGGTTATGCTGCCTATGCATGCAACTACGTTGCAACTGTTGGGTGCGCTAGTCAGGGTTACTTTGTCTAAACGTTTAGCTCTTGCATTCACCTTATGGTCTTGGCTCGTTATGCGAACAATGAGGGTTCTATCACCTGTGTAAGTAATCTCTTGTGATTCTTCTGCAATTGTTTAACTTGTCTACGCTCCACAGTCTCTCTTCTTGTATGAGGTCATCTTGTTGGTAAATCTCAGTGGTTTTCACATGCATCTAGGTTACAAAACAGTGGCGCTCTCCTGTCTTCGGCTTCACTGCAGGTAACTTCTTCTGTCCATGATTCACTTTTCTCTTTACGTTGTTTTTCTTCTAATCTCATTGCTCCTTTGCCTTAGTTGATGTTTGGGTTTGGTGGCTCAATTGCCTATTCTATATTCACGTTGCGAACCATTCAGGTAAGGAAATGTATCCCTTCCTTGTATACATTCATCCACTTCTTTTTCCTCCCATAGTCAACATTTTGCTCACAGTTGGGTTTTGGTTCTTTTGCATGTTGGCGATTTGTAGATGAGCATGCCTGGAGCAGTCACTTCAGCTCTTGCTTGGTATGCTTTGTTATTGTAACCAATTTTTAGTTTTAGGGTAAGGGTCTACACGTTTTGGGGGTATGGTTTCCTCAATGCCAATTCGTTGATGTCCCTAAGCAATAATCCAATGTCATAGTTCGTTTTTAGTGCAGGCTTCCTTAGTTACTGTGTTTGTTGTTTGTAAATTTGTTTAAGATGGGAGCCGTTACCAAAAACCCTTGTCTAGGGTTTGTTGCCAGTTGGGCTTGTGACTCTGTTTGTTGCCAGTTGGGCTTGTGACTCTTCGTAGATTATATTCAAGCTCTGCTATGTATATTCAGACATTTTATGTTATAATTGAAAAGTAATTTAAGGGAAAACATTCACTTTGAGTTACCTCTGTTTCAATGGTAATTGTTGACTATTGTTTCTCTCGTTCTGGCTTGAACACCCTCGAACTGTGCTTGTTATCTTGTGGTTGTATTCATAATTTCTTCAATGGCTCGAAAATACTGTAGGCACTCTTGTATTTGTTCAGCTGGATGGATTCGAAATTGAGAAAATGATATGTGGCTTGTATGATTGTGTGTATTTGCTTAATTTGTCCGAATTGCTTGCATTTGTTCTTGTACATTCAATTTTGATTTCTTTTGATGGGTTAGAAACCCTCATTCTGGAAATTTGTTACAGTCTCGGCTATCTAAACTCTGTTTCTTTAGGAAAATAAAAATAAACAAGCTAGTTTGCACATATTGTATCAAACACTCTAGTTGTTCGGTGAATTAGGAAGCAATAAAGAAATGTCAAGATTACACAGATGGATTCAAATAAAATTGTTTGTTATTTTATTATGAATGCTTGTATGCTAAATGATGAACCTTTTGAATGATTTTCGCTATTACATTTATGTATGCTGTCCATAGTTACCTAAATTCTGTGGTTACTTTTTTTAGTTGCAATTTTTGTATTAGTTACATAACTATTCATGTATTCGGTTCTGCCTATGCTGCAAGATTTTACATTAGACATATTTGTCTTGTTTTTCTAAAATGACAGAACAGTTATTAACCTACTGTTGATTAAAGACAAACAAATTGATGACCCTAATTGACCTAATTGTCCTTAACTAATACTGAGATTAAAAAGAAAACATCGTCCCACATCCTATTTTGTCAAACTGAACATAAAGAAACCAATACGCTAATACAACTTTCCACCTTGGTAGAGACCAACAGCCGGTCATGATGCCCTGGCTTGATGCTTTTGCATCAAAATAACCATATATATATCCACACAATTACAAAAATTATTGAAAATTCTAAACAAATAATAAACAATAAAAACTCAATATCATAAATAAGAATAAAAAAAATTAAAATTTTATACTTAAATAAATAGAAAACTAAAAAATATAGTATCTCCCTAAACACAATCTCAACCCATCAAACGTATTAAAAATATAAAAATGTATAGAACAGCTTGAAGGGGCCGAGCATGTGTTTCCTCCTAAGAGGACACAGGTCAAACAGAGGGGGTAGAGTATGTAGCCTTCGCTAGATTAAGCATCAAAATCATGCCGGACGGAGGGGGTCCTGTCCCACAAAAAAAGGTCTCATACACAATTTGGTATCTGGCTTCGCTGTGAACTTAAAAAAAATATTATTATTATTATTATTAAGTATCCTAGAAAAAAATCTATTATTAAAAATATTTTATAAATAATCCGCACAGATTTAATTCTTACGATTTGCCTTTAATTATTGACTAAAATTCGAAAACCTTACTTTAGAAAACACATTTAAACAATATAATCACTTATATCATTACATTGAAAAAAAAAAAAAAAAACTTTATGAATATAAATATTGTATATAAAAAGAAATTCTATCAAATTTTTTATAATTATGGACTAGTTTTTTAAAATATTTACACTTCCTGTTTTTACAATTACTCATCACACTGTTATTTTGGACATTATGGACTAAGATCATTGAATAACTATTTTTTTGTTTAATGTGTCGTAGTTTATAGTGATGTTTTATCTTCAAATATCTGTCTCTATAATATTTGATTAATTTCTTTTATTATATATATATACATATATTTTTTTTAATACTAATAACTGTATTCTTTAATACCATGTTATAAATATGAATTATTCTTTAAACATATGGGTATTATTTTTACGTTTATAGAGTAGATATTAGTTGAATACAGCCATCCATCTTTCACTGGTTTTTATCACACCGTCATACCATTCAAACATTCCCTCACAGTTAATGTCACTACAGGATTTTAGATAAGTACAGATGCGTTTAGACAGTCTCCTTCACCTCCCTCATTCTCATCCTCAGCTGTAGATGCAAAAAATGTCTTTCCACTCCAACAAGCGTATGCACGAGGGTTTACTTTTGAGAATTCTATGCTCAAATATAGCGAAGTTCGCATGCCTCCTTTTCAGATAATTCTATCAAACAAAGGAGCAATCCTCGAAATCGTTTCAAGTGGTCTCTGTTGCCGTGCACTGGCTTTTGTCCTTTAATTGAACTGTTTCAGTCTGTGAAGCCTCATTTTGGTCCCGTGTAGGAGTCCACCTAAATAATTATTCAGGCATTAAACAATAATCCAGGAGACTGGCACTAATATTTAGAGTTGATAATAAAGTAATCATAAGGTGATTTTCCTTAATGTCATTGCAGCGACCGTTACCTCCTAAATAACCTAGAGGTCGAGATGGAAGGAACCCACTCAATTCCCAAGAAACTTCATCGAGAACAATCAATATCTCTATGTTATTGAACACGGTTCTTTACTCAGGAGAGAGTGTGCAAGAGTTGGAAAACTGAGATGGACTAGGGTAAACTAGACGTTTCCATTGCCATACGTCCATTATATAAACAAAAGCTCATGTAACACAAGCGTAGAAATATTTCATTAAAATAATAAATTTCAGAGAAATCGCTTATTGGAGCAAGAAAAATCAGGGAGAAAACGACCCTGTTTTACGAGGAAGAGATTCGAGAACGGCTACGAAAGGTAGGAAAAAGGACAGGGCAATTTGTACTCAAGTTGAGGAGAGTATGACCGAATTATCAACACACACGGGATATCCGCGTTGTCTAACGAGGCTCGAGGCCCGAATTTAGCTTGATCCTAAAATTTTCGCCTATTAATTTTTTTTAATAGTGGAAAAAAAATTAGAACCATAAAAAATTATCAAACCCCTAAAATATTAAACTTCAAAGTTATAACCTTCTTTTCCAAAACTTTAGGTAGATTTTTCTAAAAATCATGTAGAAAATTTTCATTATTTTACTCATTCAAAACATGGCCTCACTAAACTACGGCTGGTATATCTCCGTGCACCTTGTTTGGTGAATATAAATATTTACTATTAGGGTCGTGGTTGCAATGTGAGTTGCAGAAAGAAATTAAGGATTGAGTATGACGGCCATTCTGCTTTACTGTCGAATCAAATCTCTTTTGTGGTCATCCAAATTGCCAATTTGCCTCGTCGCAAGTGGGGCTAGCATTGTGACCATCCTCGGGTGTTATGATCAAGTTGTCGCAAATGGGGCTAGCATTGTGACCATCCTCGGTTGTTATGATCAAGTTGGTTTCCTGTTGTATCAAATCTCTTTCTGGTTGTCCAAATTGCCAATTTAATGGTGTTAGCTTGATGTCCGTTGCGAGAGATTCTAGACCTATCTATGAGAAAACATTGAACCATTATTACCATCATGAAAACAGAATTGGTATTCAATACAGAAACTTCTTCGGTACAAGTGACTAGAAACATACATCTATTGGTGAGATAACTACTCCATTCAAAACAAAAATGACCATATTCTGGATACCCTCTATAATTGGTCATAGTCACCAACGTTCAAAATTGAACCCTTCTCACCCCATGGCCTCCTCGCACTTCTCACAAAGGCTAAACAAAATTTACTCTTAAAAAAATTTAAAATATCAAAATCACTAGTCAATCATGAAGATTAGATTACATTTATATATTTAAAAAGAAGGGTAATATTTTTAATAACTCGTCAATATTTTTTAAGTTTACTAGAGTTTAGAGTGTTTGCTAACACATAAATCACTTTGAATAGTGATAGTTTCATAACGCAGACTTGCTCGATTATGGATGACCTTATACGCGTTAATAGTTATATCATGATTTGGGGACATTTCCTTAAGGCCCCCAACTTAACCCCCAATTTACACTGAGATGATGTAACCTACAACGACGAAAAATGATGTTGCTATTACACATGACATGGAGCGACATAGCACATTTAATACCCATTCAAAAACTCCACGTCTGCTCTCACTCCTCCCTTATTATCCTTGAGAGCTCTTTCCATGCATCCTTTTTTTCCTTTTTCATTTTAATTGCAACCCATCATCCAAAGAGGGAAGGTTATCGTTCGATGCTATATTGTAAGGTATTCTTCATTATCCTCCTCATATCCTCATTTATATTTGGTTTTCCATTCTATGGATTCTTTAATGTAACACTCCTTGAAGTAATGGCATCCTTTGTGGTCACACAATTTATCTTGCACACCATAGAAACCACACCCCATGAAATTAATATTGTGGCCAGATACCCTAAATGCAATTTCTTTCCATTCTTCCATCCTAGCCATGAGTGTTCCAGCTATGTTCTGATTTAACATTATTAATGGTGAAAATTTTTATCATCATAATTAAATGAATCTACCAACTATGAAAATAAAATCTATCTTATACCAAGGGTATTGGACTCCACAAATATACCACTCTCATTTGAACTCTTTCTTGTTTTCCTTGGTTTCTTATATCCATATGGATTTGTTTTCCAAGTACCATTTTTCATGAGGCATTTGTTCTCTCTCATAAAGCAACAAGTTTCCTTGAGTGTTACAAAGAATAATTCAAAAAAGCAATGGATAACCTATCAAGAAATTTATAGTCAAATCTTATGGCGTCTTGCTAACGTGGAATTTTGTTCACCTCAATCTTGCTAAGGGATTTTTAATTTATGTATTTACTTATTCTATTGTTTTTATTGACTTGATATGTGTAAATCTTGAAACATGTCTCATATTGGTCTTCCTAAGAAAGATAAAAAGCAATTTTCAATTGTTAATGAATTTGGTCTTGCACAATATTATAATCAACCATGTAATATTCAAAATGAAGTTGATGCTCATCTATGTGAAGATGATGAATCAATATTGTTGAAAAGAACACCCATCAAAGAAACACAAAAGAATATTCAAATGTAAATGTAATACAAGATTTCCATGGGCTTATGTTGTAAAAGATTGTAATGGTAATGAAATGATGACGTTCTTAATGTGTTAAATTTAAAAGAGGCACTTCATTTTCAAAAGTGGGAAGCACCATTCTTCAAGTCAGTGGTCTAAGTGGCCATGCAAAATCAGAAGCTCATAAATTTTGTTTACAACTTTTAAATGGAGAAAACAAATGAAGTAATATTCATATTACTAAACATGGATTTTGTTGTTATAAATGATTTATCTTTAGAAATGTATAAGTCAATATTTCACTTGAATAGGTATAAATGAACCTCACATGTGCTTCTAATAGATGAATATTTTTCATACACAAGTACAACATTAGGAAAATAGTTTCTTCAAGTTGCTAAAGAGGTATTGGAACAAACTAAAAGGGGTGCATTCGAACAAACTAAAATAGGAGATTTTACATATCCCTTTTTACTCAAGTTTAGTTGATGAAAGCACTGATTGAATTATGGAACACCATTTGATCATTTATTCTACATATTTGACAAATGTAATACGAGGCCAATTTCTAACAATTTTTATATCTTTTCTTCCAATAAAGGATGGAACAACTCAATGTATACATGATGTAATGAGAACTCTTTTAGCAAAAATGGATATATCTTTGGTGAAGTTTGTTGGTTTTGGTTCGAATGGTGTATCTTCCCTGAGGGGTATTCATGAATATTTATGTTTTAAGATTTTTGAAGATGTTCCTCATTTATTAGATATCCATTGCATAGATCATAAGGAAACATTAACAGCCAATGAGGAGCCCCTTCATCTCATTTTCCAGAGTTGCAATATATTGACAAATTTGAAAACAAAGTTTATTCATGTCTTGGGAAATCAACTATAAGACATGGAGGATTGGAGCTAATGTAATCATTTCAAATCACTAATTTAGAGGTCTTAAAAATTCTTCAAATTTAGGTGGCTCTCTAGAGGAAAGGTCGTGGAAAGACAGGATTGGGAGTTAGGTGAGAAACAAATGTATGAGTTGGAAACAATATTTCAAATGAAATTTTGCATCGATATACTTGTATATGTACTAATTGAATTAAATAAGTTGAATCGAAGTTCGAAGATATCACTACTTTAGAAGTTTCTATTAGTATGCTTCATAAATGATTTTTCGGACACATTTTTGGTGTAGGTGCAGTGCACATATCTCTTTTTTTAGTTAAATCACAAAGAGAAACCCTTGAATTTTCATAAAAACTTAAGTATGATACATTTACATCCATTGAGGTTCAAACATTTTCCCAAAATGAAAAGATCAGGGACATTAGTTGATTGTATTATTTTGGGAAAATGTTTTATTGTGAAGGTGATTGAATCTTTAGATAGGAGGTCCATAGATTTACATCTATTTAATGCTACTAAGTTTTTCAGTCCTCAACATTATTATGAATAAGTGAAGGACATAAATTGTCAAACAAAAATATCGTTGAAATGTTTATGTGGAAAAATTAGCATTGGGGAATCATCTATTGTTGATACTGCTAGATGTTTGGGTGAAATGGATGAGTTTATTTGTATTATTTCTAAATCATACACTAGAAAACATATGTATGGAGCATGAGACCTATATGGATATCAACCATAATGGTTTGAAGACTTTCCATATTTGATGCAATTATGACAAGTTATTCATATTACCCTAACAATCACAACAGTTTGTGAAAGAGAGTTCCCGAAATTAAATACGATTAAAAAATGATGATGAATCAAGACTTTCATTGGAGACACTATATATATAGTAATGTTTATATCTCTCAGTTCACCTCATCATTTAAATGAGGTAAATTGAAATGTTATTTATGATGTATGGAAACAAATGAAAAATAGAAAGCAATTTCCATTGGGAAAATAGATTTATATTTTCATTGATGTAAGTCTAAATATTTTTGAAGATCATGGAATGAATAGAATAAGCATATGCTTACCTTTTTTCATGGAAAATTTTAGAGGCTAATATGTGATTGTGGGCTAATTTTCCATGATTTTTCCAAGAAAAATATTAGCCAATTTCTATTTTTGATAAAAATGAATCACTCAAATTTTACAAATATAAACTTATTTTACCTTAAAAATTGCCAACATTATCTAGAGAGATATATAAAATCATTATTAATTTGAATAATTTTACAAATACATCAATACAATTTTTATAGTTTGGATATTAGTTATTAGTGAGATTCACCAATGTTTTTAAACTTCAACATAATTTTCCATCTTTAAAATTTTCCTTACTTTTTTTAATGGAAATTGATAAAAATGTTTTCTTATTTATTAAGTCCTATTGAAATTTTGTAGTGTTTTAATGTAGCTACCCTTTAAATTTTTAAGGTTTGAAAGATTTAGAATAACATTATTTCATTTTAGAATTTTTCTATGAAGAGCTTATTTAATATACACTTGTCAATAGAAATGATTTTTTTTCTAACCTTTCATCTTTGAAGAATTAGAGGAAGATATGCCCTTCAAACTAAAATTAACAACCACCCTTTAAATTTGATCACTGATAGTTACCTACAAAATGTCTCATTGAAAAGATAATAATAAATTTATGTTATATTTTTAAACTTCATATGTTACATAAAAAATAAAAAATAAATATTATTTATTTTTAGCGTAAAAAATTTAAAAATAATATTTAATGAGTAATTTGTTTTTATTATTATTTTCATAATATGTATGTAGCTGAGTTTATTATAGTGAAATTAATTATATTTGTGATATCTATTCTTTGTTTGAGGATCATTGAATTGAATTTCAAATCTACAATTCTCATTTGAATGTCACAAGTGGTTGACAGCATTACAAGTGGAATAAAATATTACTTCGTAATTTTTATGTCCGAAGCATAAGCATAAATATGTTAATTATGGGATATATGATTCTGACACTTTATAGATCCTTTTGTAAATCAATGATCAGAGAGAACATTCGTAGCATTGATAAATGAAACCATCCATTTCCTTACCACATTAAGAAAAGCCACTCTTCACCCAAGTTGTCTTCTAATTCAAATTCGCCAAGTTGTCTTCTAATTCAAATTCGCTAAGTTGGCAACGTTAAATACAAATGATTATAATTTTAATGGTTCTTCATCCCGTTGTATTCTAATTAAAATTCAATAAGTTGGTGATGGTAAATACAAATCATTATAATTTTAATGGTACTTCTAGTACCAAGTAAGTAAAATTCACTACATATCATTATTAGTCTCTCCCTGGGACTATTAGCGTTCGATCACGCGTTGACCAAGGTATTAGTTCTTCGGTTGACCATAAATTTTGAGTGTTTAAACAATTTTAACCAAAGTTTATGGCGGACAATATCATTCACTGAAATTTTAACCAAAGTTTTTGTTTCAAAAATATTCTACCTCTTATTGGGGCCTTCACGTGCCCCGATACGAAAATATTGTGGTAAAATTTTTATGTACAAAGTTTACCCTGCATTTTAAATACAAGGTTTGTTTATATCCAAAAAAATTATCTTGCACTTCATTTTATATCCAAAATTAAAGCAGCATTGATTTTTTGTGCCCTCATTTTATCCAAAGTTCATTTTATCCAAAGTTGTTCTTGGTCCGATGTGCCTGTTCTCCGTGTCCTGCATGCAGTGTATTGCATGCTGCAAGTGCCAGATGTTAATGGCCACTCAATAATCATTTAATAACCACCGGCCACGCTGGTATATGGAAATTATACTGGGAAGAAATCATCGGACATGCAATTCATACTGTTATATTTTCACTCACGAATTTGTTTGCGGATCAGACATCCATCGAATCAATTACACCTATCCAACAATGGCGCACAAGGGAGAATCTTCAGAACCGTAAGTCTCCTTGCTTTTCATTTTTAGAGGGTTTGGTTTATCAGGTCTTTTCAAAGTGGTAGTTCATGTGTTTTATGCTGTTGAGATAAATTTCGGTGGGTTTTGATTACAGCAAAGGAGTCAAAAGGGATTTCAGCACTGCTATTTTGGAGCGGAAGAAGGCTCCCAATCGCCTTGTTGTCGATGAGGCTATCAACGACGATAACTCTGTGGTCTGTCTGCATCCGGACACCATGGAAAAATTACAGCTCTTCCGCAGAGATACTATTCTTATCAAGGTATGCTTTGATATTGATAATGGTAAAATTGCCCTCTTTTCTTGGCTCTGTGGGATTCGATCTTTGATCTATTCGTGATATTTTGATCTAATTTGCCCGGGGCACCTGGGGTTTCGAATTTTGTGTTTTAGGGCAAGAAGAGAAAGGATCCGATTTGTATCGCTCTCGCTGATGAGACGTGCGACAAGCCTAGGATTAGAATGAACAAGGTTGTGCGTTCGAATCTGAGGGTTCGACTCGGCGATGTTGTTTCGGTTCATCAGTGCCCTGATGTAAAGTACGGCAAGCGTGTGCATATCCTGCCTATTGATGATACCATCGAGGGCGTTACTAGCAATCTGTTCGATGCATATTTAAAGCGCGAGTCTCATTTTTTTTCCCGACTCATTCTGTTTTCATATTTCTCTTCTTAAAGTGATGGATATTCTGGTATTTTTTATTTTTTCTTCTGAATTCTGCCTTTCCAATGTTTTCATTTCTTAATGTCTTTCTCACCTTTAGAAAATGTAGGTCAGTGCATTAAGTTTTCACCAATGCATGAATTTACCATCTGGTTATGAGGTTGTTCATACATGCCAGTATCTTGGGGTAAATTGTCTTATATGTACAACAAATAGATCTCTAAAGGTAATTTGATTTTCATAAGCTTAAAGAAACTTAGGTTAGAAAGATTTGCTTTGTGCGTTTTAAGTTTTGAATAGCTCCCTGTAATTTTCATTATGAGTTATCTTTCTAACATTGTGCGTTAAAAGTTTAGGATGATATGTTTTGTGCAATTTATTTGCTTTCTTCTTCGCTTTCTACAATGCGGGTTATAAGATCAGGTAAATATGGTTTCTAAAGTTCTGATATTTTCTTTGCATCCTATTTCATGGAGGCCTATCACCCAGTAAGGAAAGGAGACCTTTTCCTTGTTAGAGGTGGAATGCGCAGTGTAGAGTTCAAAGTAATATAGACGGACCCTGGGGAATATTGTGTTGTTTCTCCTGATACTGAGATCTTTTGTGAGGGAGAGCCTGTGAAGCGGGAGGATGAAGATAGATTGGATGAAGTTGGTTATGACGATGTTGGCGGTGTAAGGAGGCAAAGGGCCCAGATTCGTGAATTGGTTGAGCTTCCACTGAGGCACCCACAGCTTTTTAAATCAATTGGCGTTAAACCACCAAAGGGAATTTTGGTCTTTGGAACACCTGGTTCAGGGAAAACCTTAATTGCTAGGGCAGTAGCCAATGAAACTGGTGCTTTCTTTTTCTTAATTAATGGGCCCGAAATTATGTCGAAGTTGGCTGGAGAAAGTGAAAGCAATCTGAGGAAAGCCTTTGAGGAGGCAGAGAAGAATGCCCCGTCCATTATTTTTATTGATGAAATTGATTCAATAGCACCCAAAAGAGAAAAGACACATGGTGAGGTTGATAGGCGAATTGTTTCTCAACTTCTGACATTGATGCATGGGCTAAAAGCTCGAGCCCATGTTATTGTGATAGGAGCAACTAACCAGCCAAATAGTATTGACCCAACTCTTAGAAGGTTTGGAAGGTTTGATAGGGAAATTGATATTGGGGTTCCTGATGAAGTGGGGCGGTTGGAAGTCCTTCATATACATACAAAGAATATGAAGCTTTCGGACGATGTATGAACTTAGCCACGTTGGAATTTTCTATTTTCACATATTTCAACACTATTTTTTATACTCTAACTTTATATATTATGTTTTTGATTTTTGGTGCAGGTTGATCTTGAAAGAATTTTGAAGGACACACATGGATATGTTGGAGCTGATCTTGCAGCTCTTTGCACCGAGGTTGCGCTACAGTGCATCAGGGAAAAAATGGATGTTATAGACTTGGAAGATGAGACCATCGATGCTGAAATCCTCAATTCTATGGCTGTTACAAATGAGCACTTCCAGACTGCGTTGGGCACCAGTAACCCATCTGCCTTGCGTGAAACTGTGAGTTGTGTCAAATTTCTTCTAGCAATATCCTTTTCTATAAGTATCAGTCAAGAGGGGTTATATAAACACTTAGGTGCGAACAATGCATCTCTTCTATTTGTTTATTTATAAGCAATAGTGTATTAATAATATTTGTATTTGTACGATAGGTTGTTGAAGTGCCCAATGTTTCTTGGGAAGATATTGGTGGTTTGGAAAATGTCAAGAGGGAGCTTCAAGAGGTAAAGCAGTGGACCTCAGGATTACTACATTTCTATTTTTGATTCTTTGAAGGATGTCAACTATGTGCGAATCTTGAACATCATTAACTAAGATGTACGTTAATGTTGGTCTGTAGACTGTTCAATATCCAGTGGAGCACCTTGAGAAATTTGAAAAGCTTGGCATGTCTCCTTCCAAAGGAGTGCTCTTTTATGGGCCACCAGGTTGTGGTAAGACACTGCTTGCAAAAGCTATTGCGAATGAGTGCCAGGCCAATTTTATCAGTGTAAAAGGCCCAGAATTATTAACTATATGGTTTGGAGAAAGTGAGGCTAATGTTTGAGATATTTTCGACAAAGCCCGACAGTCAGCGCCTTGCGTCTTGTTTTTTGATGAGCTTGATTCTATTGCTACCTGTGCAATAGATTATACAGTGGTGTACTGTGTAAATGGAGGAATTAGAGTTTCAAGTAGCTGGAACCAACGACACTTTATACCTGAATGCCAGTTTAGTATTTACAGTTGTGGTCTGTGACAGGGAGTTCGACGTACCCACCCACTAGTTAAAACGTCGAAAATAGGAGTCGTAGTTGAAATGGTTCAGGAGTCCTAATTTGAAATGGTTTCTATAATATGATTTCCTGGGTTGACTCATTTAACCACCACAACTCGCCTGTCACACCAAAAAGTGAGAAGAACATTGTCGTTCCGCTTCGTTTCAGAAAAATGGACCTGCACTCACCTCATCTAAAGCTTCTTATTTAATATCACTCTTCACACATGAGGAGTGGTATTGTTCGGGCTCAGACAGAAGCGTGTTCATCAACCACATCATGGTAATTGATTTGATGCATTTTTATTCCAAAAGCACTCCAGTGTTTCAGTATATTGCATTCACATCAGCGAGGTATACATATTCTCAAATACTCCATTATTTTTCTTTGCAAAGAAAATGTTTTTGTATATTTCATTTTCAGTCTGTGAAGTAGCTCCCCATGTTGACATTTTGTTCTCTTTAAATCAGTTTGTCTGTTCAGGTAGAGAGAAATACAAATCCCCATTAAGCCCAAAATTGCATATTCAATAAAAAAAGGCCATCTATTCCTGGTGCGAGCCCTCAGATTCTTATCAAACCCATAATTTCTTAGCATCTAAAAAATTTCATTGAATATGTTAGAATATAATTGCCAGAAAGCAGCCTTATAATATACTAAACTTGGCTACACTGTGCAGAAAAGTGCAAGTATCTGCTTTTTCGCAGTGAGTATGGGGTGCAAAGAAAGTAGATTCTTGCGTCTGCTGGTGGTGATGGTGGCGGCGGCGATGCAAGCATGCGCGACACAAAGCAAGAGCACAATGGAGAAGCACTACAGATGGCAGATAAAATATGAGTTCTGGTCACTGGATTGTGTGGAGAGAATGGTTATTGCAATCAATGGGCAATTTCCAGGACCCACTGTTCGTGCCAGAGCTGGCGATACAATCGTCGTGGAAGTGGAGAATATGATGCCCACTGAAGGCGTTGTCATACACTGGCATGGCATCCATCAGGTCTTATTTTTTGATTTGTGGACAAATATGAATTCTGCATGAACACTAATTTTGATCATGGATTGTGTGGGCTATAATTATATAGGATTTGGTTGGGTTTTAACGATGGCAGATCGGGACTCTGTGGGCAGATGGAACTGCGGGCATTACACAGTGTACCATAAACCCTGGAGAGACATATGTATACAAATTCCTTGTAGACAAGGTGCATTTAGAGATACTCATAGTTTTCATTGTATTATTGTACAAGTATGGGAATAACTTGGATGAGTAATGAATATTTTCTAATGTGAAGTGTGTGAAATTCGAACTTAATAAATGGATTTTGAAATATGATGAACAATAGCGAAGTTCATTGAATGAATTTCATTGAATTAAGATTAGAGGAGCAGAGCAGACGAGTACAGGAGCAGAGCAGAGAGTGTCGACCACCTAGTTTGAGGAGTAGAGTGCATCTTCCATCGTTCACCATATGTTCACCATGGTTTTTCACGCACCATTTTTCATGGACACTGTCGATAAGGCTCGAAGGAGAAACGGTCAAGGCCCGAAGGAGAAACGGTCAAGGCCCAAAGGAGAAACGGTCAGGGTACGACACCCTACCTCTGCTCAAGGGAAAAACATTTTTTCAGGCATATGCAAAGGCAAATTATATGAAGTTTCAGAGCTGTGTTCAGAGATAAGCTCAGAAAATTCATAGTGGTATGTCGATCCAAATCTCTTTTCAATTAATTGAAACATTTATTTCCATTTCAAGTTTTCCATTGAACTGAAAAGATGTGGTTTGTTTCATTTCCAAGACTGTAACTTTGGCATACACACAGGAAATTCAAGTTGGAATGGGACCTTGAAAGTAGCTGAGGTATCCCTCATACCCTGAAAGCAAGCAACGACAAGGTAAATCAATTTTCCTTTTCCTGGACAACGAGAACTTAAAAGTTGTGATACAAATAGGTGAATCCAATATATTTCTCTGTGTGACCACCCTAAATTTACTGTAACCACCTAAATTTTTGGAATCTATTTGTCTAATACATGAAGGTTTCCTGAAAATCCTGTGTAGAAACTGTTGGGATTGGAATTTGATTGATACCCCTATGCGGTGTATTTGTCCTGTTTTTTGAATAATCATTGAACCACTGCAAAATTTGGAAAAAATAAAAATATTAATAAAAACTAAAATAAGAAATATAATAAATAAAAAAACTTGTAAACGTGCATGTAATTACAACTTTCTCAAACTTTTGCTTAGCTGCTTGTTTGCATTACACGCTACATGTAATTTTTGTTGCCTGGTTGGTTTCACCATGGCGATGCTTCTACCTACAAATAGAATTGATTTTCCTGTGCACCTCCACTGTTTTTTTATGGCTTTTTCTTGCCCAGTCAAATCTATTGTGGCTGACGTAGTCAAAGATTTCTTCAGCTGCCAGGAATGAATTAGGGTTCACCCTGCACTAATATGTCCATGGCCATTTACTCAATTCTGTCTTTGCTCTCGAAAAATGAGAGGGTTTTGAAAATCATTATTATTGTATAGAATAAGAATAAAATCATTATTATTGCATAGAATTGGCTCAAACCAAAGCATTTGTATTGTGTTGTTGTGGCAGACCCGGCAGGGACTACCGCCACGGCAGT
>APFE031489277.1:0-11970 GCA_000404065.3 Pinus taeda
TTATATAAAAAAAATAAATTTAGAATTAAAAAGAAATATTAAAAAAAATCCACCCCTTTCCTCCCTTTGGCACACCCCAGCACTCTCCTCCCCCTACCCACCTGCCTCGCCTGCCTGCCCTGCCCACCTCATCTCACCCCGCTTGCCCTCCCCATTTCAGCCCCCCTCCTCCCATCTCCTCTCCCCCTCCCTCACTTGCCACCCACCACGTCCCATCTCGTCCCTGCACCCGCCTACCACCTCCCTCAACTCCCTCCCCTCCCTACCCAACCCTCCCTGCCCACATGGGCCCCCAGCAAGCTGCCCCTTAGCCATTGGTTGGGGGTGCGGGCAGGCAGGGAGAGCCGGATAGGCAGGGGAGGGGGGTGAGAGAGGCGATGGGTGGTGGTAGGATGGGGAGGGGGGTGAGGGAGGCGATGGGGTGGTGGTAGGGATGGGGAGGGAGGTGTGGAAGTGAAGATGGGCAAAGGGCAGGAGGGGGGCTGGGGTGGAGACGGGAAAACAGGAGGCGTGACGTGGGTCGGAGAGGGAGGGCTGGGAAGTGGAGGAGGTCGTGGATGGGGTGGGGAAGGAATGGGGAAAATGGGGGAGGGGAATTTTTTTTTTTTTTTTTTTTAATGTGTTTTTTTATTTATTTTTTTTCTCTTTTTTAATTTTATGTTAATTGCCTAATTTTTGTTTTGTCAATTGTTAGAAAAATTAATTATATTTCTATAAACGAATTTAAAAATAATTCTAAATTTTATTTTTATTTATTTTAATTGTATAACATAAATATAATATATTAAAAATCTATATATCTTCTTAATTTTTTAATTTATTTTAATTTGTTTGGTAATTATTTTTAATTTTTTCTAGTGAGGTTTTTATTTTTTATTTGTTCTTTTAACTTTAAAAATGGTTTTAAGACGCATCAAAATTTTTTTTTGTTTAGTGTTTATATATATATATTATCTTCATTTTTTATTTTATTTTTTGATTATATTTAATTTTTTTTTTTCCATTAAATTTTTATTCATATTTTTTTTTAAGGGTTAATTTTGTTTTTTTTGTATTTTAATTTTTCTTTGTCATGGGTTTTTTTTTAATTTGTTTTAATATACAACACATGAAAATCACCAAGATTAAAAAAAAATATCCACACTTAATTCATTAGAAAATTTAAAGTGTAAAAAATAAGCTCTCTAAACAAAAAGGGTTGATGCTCATCAACACTTTTCAAAATCAAGATGAAAATTACTAACAAAAAAATGTTTGCACTTGATACATAAAAAAATGTGTTGATGTTGCATCAACACTTCTCAAAATCAACATGAAAATCACTAAAATTAAATAAATTGTTCATACTTGATATGTAAAAAAAATTAAAGTGCCAAAAATATGCTAAAAATAAAGTTGTATTCTAAATCACCATTTTTCAAATTCGAGTGATATTTTGTTACCTCAAAAAAACAGGTACTAGGTAATTTTTGCGTTTGATTGGTAAATTTGTTCTTGGCCATCCTAGAAGCCTCAGAGCCCATTTGTATCATTTTCTTTTCTTCTTTTCACTTGTTATTCACATGCATCTCTTGTTCTTGTTTCTTTCTATTTCTGCAGTTAGTATTAATGATTTCTTGTTGTAGGATTAGGTTAAATGTTTGATGTAAGTTCTTTTGCAAAATCACAAGCATAATTTCATCTTTGGAAAATATTTGAAATGTTATAGTAATCATTGAAATACCTGGATTAATTTTCCTATTTCCAAATTTAGAATTCGGTAACTCCTTTATAGCAAATAACAGTAAATTTCTGCTAGTTTTTAGAGCATGCTAACGAGCTTCAACTGAGTTGGTTCCAATTGCATTAGACCAGAGAAACATTATAGTTAATAAAAAAATTACCCCATTACATTTTCATTTGATTAGGTTAGACATTTGATAGATTTACTAGCTCACTAGTTTTCGAATTTTTAGATTTTAGACTAGTAACTTTTTTCCATTTTTTAGCATGGGTTAATAGAGGTCCTTTTGAGTGATTCAACTTGCAATGGAGAACTAAGACATCCTATTCAATAACAAAATTTTTGCCGTCCAATTTGGATTTGATTTGGTTGGTCATTCTATGAATTATAACTCCCTATAGCAAATATGTTGTTTCCTGTAGTAGTACTATAGGAAACCCTGTAGTAGCTTTCCAACATGCATATATTTGCCCAGATTCGCTCAAGAAGCTTGGTTATTATCCCTTAGGGTTGAATCACGACCCCTAGGTTCTAAATCAATAATTACGGAAGACTAAACACCACTTAGGACTTGCCTCTTTACTCATGCAAAACATTTTAGCATTTTGGGTTAATGGAAAGATTTATGAAATGGGTAATACAATGATGATTTTATTGATTGCCACATCCAATGAACTTTGTTAATGGGACTTAAAGTCTTTGAAATGTAATGGTTGACATTTATCTCATGATATTTACTTTATACAATTAGAATAAGTTTCTTTCTGTGTACTTTCTGTCTTACAATAGGTTGATGTTTCCATTTCGAGCATTTCATTTTCTGCAATTAGTTTAGGATTTGATTTGAGTACATGCAAACCATTACATCATGACAACAACAGAAGGACACATTGTATGTTGTAAATATAGTGCCAATACCTCTTAAGTTTGTATGAACCTTGGGTTGATAATTAAAGTCGGTAGCCTTGGGAGTTGCAGAATTCTTGTTGCAATACCGAGGCTCATCACACATCTCTAGTCTAGTCTCCATCAGCAAAGCCACGGATGTCCAAAAATCTTTCCAATCTATCCAATCTTGGTGGGATTATAATAGCACACACTATAATCACTAGTGCCATGAAAATACCTGGAAACCTGCTTCACTTTTATCCAATGCTCCTTCCCTAGTTTTGACACAAACCTGCACAATACCCCCACTACATGTACACTATCCTATCTAGGAGAGACCATTGCATACATTAGGCTATTGAATTCACTTGTGTATGGAACATGGGACATGTACTCTTCCTCTTCTTGTGTCTTGGGACACTATTCAGTAGATAACTTTACACCTATAGGAATAGGAACCTTCACCAATTAACTATCCTAAATATTAAACCTTTGTAGTATTCTCTCGACACACTTCCTCTAGTTTAACTAGACCTTCCTCTTTTCCCGATATAATTTAATTTCCATGCCGAAAATATAATTTGTAGCACTGAGATACTTCATGTTGAACTTGGATGACAACCACGTCTTCAAATCCTAGACAATTTTTTTTCCATTTCCAATGAGCAACATATCACCCACATACAAGGCACCAATTAATTTAAAATATACACAGTGATCCACTTTTCTTCTGGTGATCCAAGTCCCCATATAAATGTATCAAATTTCTAATACCACATCCTTAGTTATTGTTTTAACTTATACATAGACTTTTCTAATATGCATACCATTTCTTTCTTTCCCTTCACCACAAAGCCTTCGGGTTGCTTCATGTATATCTTTTCTTCCAGATCACCATGAAGAAATGTTGTCTTCACATCCATCTGTTCTACCTAAAAATCAAAAGCTGTAGCAACAGATAAAATTAATCTAATAGAAGCTACCTTAGAAATAGGAGAAAAAATATCACCAAAATAAATTCCCAACACCTGAGAATAAAATTTTGCTACCAACCGAACTTTGCATTTCTCCACCTTTCCTTTTGAATTCATCTTCTTCTTAAACACCCATTTGTGGCTGATGGGTTTCCTTCCAATCGACAAATCTAGCATATCCCAAGCCTAATTTTTGTCCAAAGATGCCATTTCATCAACCATGGCCTCCTTCCATAGTTTGCCATCCTCTAAATCCACTACTTCCCTGACAGTTGTGAGATAATCATCAATAATAGATAAAGAAAAATTTGAACAAAAAACGGATGAAATAAACCTTTCTGTCTACTTTCTTTCTTGAACTAATATTCTCACAACTGGAGTTTGTGGCTTTTCATCTTCTAATTCCTCTTCTACTGTGTTAGTGTCAGTCTTTTCAGCCTTCCTCCAGTGATCAAATATGCTCTTACAAAGTGATTTTAAGGTGTCAAGGTCAAATTTTGTCATTTGAGTGAGTCTTCAAGCAAAATTTGGTCACTAGGCATTAGGTCTAGGGTTTGATTTTACCCTTGTCAAAGTTGCCCAAATGTTGGTCCATGTCACCATTCAGCTGAGTGTACTATCATTCAAAGGGCTGTCATTATCATGTCAAGTTCCACCGGGTCATTTTACACCTTGTTCATGCTTCAGTTACGCCTAGGTAAGGTCATTTCCCTCTCCTAGGGTTTTGAAGGCAATTTCTCTTGGACAGTCAAATCATCAGCAAAACTTGTATCCTGATGTTCATACACCTTCCCCTATCCTTAAAGTACCTTATCAAACACTTCCTATCACTGTGATCCCCCAAATTCCTCATTTTCGCACAAATCCTAGTTTCTTGCTACAACTTGGCAATTTTCTAGGTTGGGCCTATGTTTTGCCTTTTTGGACCCCTTCCCCTCACTCAATTTCTGAGATTTCACTTCCCCCTACTTCCTAACATCCCTACCTACTTCCCAAAATTTCCTCAAGAATTTAGAAGCTCCCTATTCCCTTCATTTCGCTTCATTTCAACAAATCCCTTGTTCCACACACCGGGGTAGGTTTCACTCGAATGATTTTTTTGAGAAAGGAAAGATGAATTTGGGAAAAATGAGAGAGTGTTTTTTCCAACACATGCCAATAAAGAAAAACCTCCTTCACATTTTACACAGGTGTCATGGTTTTGGAGAAATCTCAAAAATATAGTTGCCTCGGGAGAATTGATGCACCTTTGAAGTGACCTTGGGAAAATCAAATTTTCGCCTAGCTTAGTTGGCCAAATGACTTAATTGATGAGTCCAATGATAGCTAGACACCAATAGCTTTCCACTGAGCTATTATGAGCTCAATTTGGAGTTGAGAAAGGCATTTAAAAGTTGACTGTAACATCACTCTACCTTTAGGCAGCCTCATTTGGCACATTTTGACCAGTCTTGGAAGATTTGACATTTGACAGGGAAAATGAAATCCAACATGAACAATTCTAGTTGGGTTGGAAAGTAGACTCAAAGCCCTTTCCAACGCGCTATCTTGTGCCCAATGTGGACACCAGGAAGGCCTCCAAACATCTCCTAAAAGAATAGCTACGCACAACCTATATGCGTCACGCCTCAAGCCCAGTTCGCTGCGCCACTTCCCTGTGCGCCACGCACTGGCGCGATGCTAAAAATATAGAGCTCCAAATGAATAAAGGTTTACATTTTTGGATTCAACATAAAAAATCATGACCACTGGTTTTTGGGCAAGAAATTTGGAGCATTTTTGGTCATTTGACAAATTTTTGTGCACAAACAGGTTTTTTCTCCCTGTGCGCCGCATCACTAGCGCGACCCTAAAATTCTAGAGCTCGAAATGAGGAATGGCTTGTATTTTTGGATTCATCAAGAAAAATCACGAATATTGGTGTCCGGGCAAGAAATTTTGACAAGATCTGAGTCTCCTAAAGGTCAAAAAACACCAAAAAATGGCCTCTCAACCACTTTTTTGACACACAGAAAGCAATATTGGGAGAATGAAGATTTGGAGGGGCAAATGAGCACAAAATTCAAAAATCCTAGTGGGGTTAGAAATTAGACAAGATAGGATTTCTATCAAGCCCACTTGGGCACATTTTGGACACCTATAAGGGCCCCAAAACAGGCCCCAAAGTAGCGTGACGCATAGAGAAAATGGCACGGCGCATAGAGGAAAAATTGCCAATTTGCTTCCGTTTCGTGAAATTTCAGTTTGCGACTTCTCAAGTGGGCCCGCTCATCTACACTTCGTTTTTTTGGCACCAAAGGCGGCATTTAAATTTTTTTTTCTCCAGATTGGCTTCTATCCAAGTGGCGAAGGAAGGCAAACGGTCACCCAAGCCAAATGTCATGTTTGCAGCGCTGCACCTGTAGCTGATGGTTGGCTCTCCATCTCCATTTTGCAATGATTCGAGTAACTCCCCAACCCTTGGGCGTTCTATCTCTTCATCACACATTCTATATATTGTATGCAAGTTATTTGCAATAGGTTGGTTGGCTTGTAATTTTTGGGAGACTGTGGGAGAGAAACTTTGTTTCTGCACTATATATTTTCATAGAGAATTAATTAAAGGCAGCAGCTCTGTTTCATAAAATTCATGTGGTTGTCAGTGTAGCAAGTGTGTCTCTTTTGTTTCATATGTATCTTGTTATGTTTTATAGTTCATTTCGTATCCATTTCTGGTGAAATTTTTCGAGTGATATTAGGTAGAATTCAATTCTATTGCTCTACCTATGGGAAAATTTCATGTGCAGTGTTTCATTCTTCTGTTGAAAAGGATTCATGTTGTCCATGCCCTTTTCACCTTCTTAATCAATCTATCCGTTTCTTTGTTATGTTCCATAGTTTCATTTCCTATTCATTTATGGTGAAATTTTTCGAGTGAGATCAGGTAGAATTCAATTTTATTGCTCTACCTATGGGAAAATTTCATGTACATTGTTCATTCTTCTGTTGAAAAGGATTCATGTCGCCCATGCCCTTTTCACCTTCTTAATCAATATTTCCATTCCGCCATATTTTAAAACTAAATTGCTATGCTTTCAGCCTACCTTGCCTCACGAAATAATCTGTGCCTTCATGTTAAGTTCTTTGTTCATTAAATTCCAGTGGTCCCATAACATCCCAGAAACACAGTGATTCATAAAAATCACTCCCTATTTTCATTTCCACTTACTAGCCTAAGATAAATAGTTCGTTTGAAAGTCATCTCAGTCCTTTTCATTTATCTATTCACTGAGTGTGACCCGGAGAGAGCCCTCTCCTGTTCTGGTAGGCTAGCTACCAGATTGAGCGTGGTTTGTGGTTACCCTGAATTTTGTCTTCCTTCAGCCTGAGGTGGATTTAGGTGCTAACATAGTGGTGACTCTGCTGGGGAACAAAAATGGTTTGCTTGAAGATTGTTTTGCCCCAATACATGTATCAAGCTCAGCTCTGATGGTTGATGGTGAACGATGATCAGACATTAGAAGACAGCTGAAATCATTCACCTGGCGACTCCATTCGCTGAAGAATCCAGCAATCGGTGCTTCATGGTGACTCCACTGGAGGACTAACTTTTTCTCTGTGAAAATGGAAGGATCTTACACAAATTTTAGGTATCCAAAGTGGAATGGTATTCAGGACCTACTTAGCTTCCTTGTGAATTACTTCTTTGTTGTTCTTGAAGCTACCTTGAAAGTTTTTTAGAACTTGTTGTATGATAAAGGTGATCAGAATCTTCACTCGACCTATTCAAAAAATGTAAATATTGAGTTCCCCTTAGATCTTGGCCTCCTTACTTTTCCTACATCTTATGATGCCTCTCTTCAGAGTGATGAGCCTAAAGAAAACAAAATTGATCCCATAGCTCTTGTACATATCCCTACAACTGTTATAATCCCAGATAGGTATAAACCTCTTGTTTTACCTTCTGTTCTTCATGCTTTCCCCAAAAACTATGATCTATACTTGCCAAGATTTGATGGTGAATGTAAGAATGTCAATGTTGAGCAACACGTGCAGAAGGTTGAGACTTTTCTAGACCTTTTTGAAATTGATGAAGAAGATGTCAGTATAATGTTGTTTTCTCTTTCTTTGCAAGGCAAAGTCAAGAGTTGGTTCAAAGCCCTGTCGGATGCCAGCATCACAGATTTACAGTAGTTCATCAAAGTTTTTCTTGACAGGTGGAGGATTAGACAGAACCTTTTCCTTATCGTAGAAGAGTATAATTAGCTGAAAAGACTGCCAGGGGAGACAGTACAACAGTTTTCAGCTAGATTTAATCAAGTTTATTATTCGATGCTCGTTGATATAAGACCCACTCCTAGATCTGCTCTCTTGCACTACCCGGGTACCTTTGATCCGGAAATGGAGTTTCAGCTGAGAGAAAAGAATGTCACAACACTTGAAGATATGCAGAACAATGCATTAAATGTAGAGGCTCATTTGCTGATCAGAAAGGCAAGGTTGAAAGAAGAAGAGATGAAAAACGTGGATCTAGAGAAAACTACATCTTCAGAGGAAAAGCTTGACATTTTGGTGAGTGCAGTAGAAGAGATGGTGAGAAAAGCGACTGCAAAAGATGAAAATGGCGTTCATGAACAAGTGGCTGATCCAAAACATTTTGTTTGTTATCTCAGTAGTCATAAGGATTGTTTTGTAGATCATATTGGAGAAGAAAGACCTGTTGATATGACATGTATGCTTGATGACGTGTTTTATATTGACTATTTGCCTCAGTTTGATCAGGATGATGATGATGATTATGCTCTCCAAACAGAAGCTAATCTTGCAGACAAATCAGGAGCCAGTTTATGGGATGAGGAAGTTTGCTTACAGCAGCTCGAGTACAGTGATCAACCGAGGCATATCAACTATGGAAACGATGAGGAAAGTGCAACTGATTTTGAGGTAAGTGAAGGATATTTGCCTTTGTGCTTTGATTCATGTCAGTTCATCAGAGATAATTTCCATGCAATCATACATCAGCTATCGACAAATCTTGATTTGGATCCTCTTGAGGGAGATGAAAACTTTGTTCCAGACTTCTTATATTTAGAGTTATAGCCCCTAAATGCCATTAATAGTCAGGTTGCACATGAAGACATAGAAGTTGGCTTATATGATCAAACGATACAAGAAGATTCCTTACCTCTCTGTTTTGAATCATTTCAGTTTTTGCGTGGTAAATTGCATAGTAAATCTTCAAATGAAAAGCTTGTAGGAAATCAACAATCTCTCAGTTTTAATGTTGAGGATGAGACAGATGGCAAAATTTTTGAGCAGGTCTTTAATAAGAAATCTTTGCCTGAAATGATTGATGAAATCATTTTGGATATAGAACCAGATTTGCAGCCACCAAACACAATTCAAGGTCAGATTATAGATGAAGGTGAGGCAACCGAAATACATGATTTAATGATGCAAGAGGATTCTGTACCCTTGTGTTATGAATCATTTCAATTTATAAGGCAGAAGCTTCGTAATATCTCTAAAGAGAAAGATGAACAGCCAATAGGATGTCATATAGTTTCAATAGATACATTGCAGCAGTCTCCTCAAGTTTTTGATGATCCTTTTGATCATGTGTTAGATTTTGTTTGGTGTAAAAGTTCTTCTTCATCAACTAACCATGCGACAAAAGAGAATGTTGATAATCATCTGTTTCAAGGGTCGCCTTCATTTTCTTGTTTAAAAAATTGTTCATTTCATAGCCCATACCAAAGTTTGCAATCATATGAGGAGATTGATAAAGGAGGCTTTGTTTCTGTTTGGAATGAACAACAGAGTTTGGTTCTTCACGAAATTCAGGATCCTTTTGACTGCTTGATGCTATCATTAGAGAAAGACAGTGCATTTGTGAGGAAAAGTTTAATATCCAGCTATGAAGATTACTTGGACCAGAGCAGTAATGTGTTAATGGAAATCAATGACGATGCTTATGAAGATCATTTTGCAGTATTCTTGAAGTCATCCAGCCAATTCATGCTTTGCAAGTTTGTTAGCAGTGAACTTGATTCCAAGTTACCATGGGAGTTGCCTTTCGATTTTTCCCTTTTCCTACGCATCAGAAAGCATTTGGGAAGAAATCAAATATCAGCCATAATGCTTACTTGGTTGCATTGGTTGTTCCATCTCACTTGACCGGGTGGTGGAAAGATTAATTGGGGTAGGTTTTTTGAATAAGCTCAAATATGAGCATCTTTCTAGTTTGTTAGTTAGGATTTAGTCACGTCTGGTTTTTTTATGGTTTTCAGTTTGAGTCTTCAGTCAGTTTCCGTGTTTTGACTCCATAGCCAATGGACGAAGGCACTGTCTGCTCTCCCAAGGATCTGCAGTTCTTGGCACCTCCAAGGAGCTGGAGCTACCATCCCTATTGGAGCCAATGGTAGAGTCAGTCTTGTTAGTCCTTCGTCAGAGATCAAAACTCTTTCTGCATCTCATTTTTAGGTGTCTCGCTCCATTCACTCAGCTGCATTCCGCTAGAGGCATGCCATACTCTGATGAAAGGGTCTTGTCAGTTCATTCCCCTCATGTCTCGTACTTCCTGGCTTAGGTGTTTTCATCAAAGTTATAAATATTCATGACAGTCAATGTTTGGCCTTTCAATGGACAAGACCCATTTCAATCATTAGGTCTAGGGTTCGCAAATTGTTGTTCTCAAAGTGCTTCAATAATACTTGCAGGCTAGAGGGAGGTTCAATAATTCACTCAAATGATGTTTCTGAGCACAAAAAGATGAATTTTGGGAAACTAAGAGCATTTTTTGTCCACAATAGGCCAAGGAAGGAAAACCTCCTTCACTTTTTACACAGGTGCCATGGTTTTAGAGAAATGTCAAAAATACACTTGCCTCGGGAGAATTGATGCACCTCTAAAGTGACCTTGGGAAAATCAAGCTTTCTCCTAGCTCGGTTAGCCAAATGACTTGATTGATGAGTAATATGATAACTAGACACAAAGATATTTCCAATGTGATATCCTAAGCTCAATTTTGAGTTGAGGAACAACTTCAAAAGTTGACTGCAACAGCACTCTGCCTTGAGGCAGCCTCATTGGGCACATTTTGACCAGTCTTGGGCGATTTGCGTTTTGACATGGAAAACAAACTCCAAATTGACACATTCTAGTTGGGTTGGAAATTGGCCTCAAATACCTTTCCAACGAGCTATCCTACACCCAATTTGGACACTGGGAAGGCCTCCAAAAGTCTCCTGTAAAAAAAGCTACACACAGGCTCTATGCGTCGCGCCCTGGCGCGGTGCTTAGGATTGGTAGCTCCAAATCAAGAATGGTTTGAATTGTTGGATTCAGCATGAAAAACCATGATTTTTGGTGCATGGCCAAGAAATTTGGAGCGTTTTTGGGGCATTTTTGGTCATTTGACAACTTTTGGGTACAAAACAGGGTTTTTCTCCGTGTGCGCCGCACCACTCGCGCGACGCTTAGGATTGGGAGCTCCAAATCGCAAATGGTTTGTATTTTTGGATTCCAAATGAAATATCATGACTATTGGTGCATGGACAAGAAGTTTGGGCAAGTTTCGAGTCCCCAGGAGGTCAAAAACACTCAAACAATGACCTCTCTGCCCCTATTTTGACACACAGGAAGCAGTCTTGGGAGAATGAAGTTTTGGAGGGGCAAATCAGAAATTCCACTTGGGTTGGAAAGTATATAGGTAGGGCTTGCCAAAATCGCCTCCAAAGTGGCACGACGCGTATATATTTGGGCGCGGCGCATATAGACCCAAAGGCCAAAATCACTTCCGCTCCGCGAAATTTCGATTCGCGACTTTCTCCAAGTGGGCCTGCTCATTTACACTACACTTTGTTCAGCACCTAAGGCAAATTTTAAAGAATATTTTCACTAAAGGTTGGCCCCTATCCAAGTGGCAAAGGAAGGCGAGCAGTCACCCAAGAAATTTGTCTTTTTTGTAGCGCTGCACCTATCACTAATGGTTGGCTTTCCATTTCCATTTTGTAATGATTTGAAAAACTCCCCAGCTATGGGTCATTCTATTTCCCAATGGCATAGTCTATTTATTGTATGAAAAATCATTTGCAAATGGTTGGTTGTAATTTCTGGGAGACTGTGGGAGAGAAACTCAGTTCTTCATTGTATATTTTGACAGAGAATTAATGAAAGGCAGCAACTCTGGTTCATGAGATTCATGTGGTTGTGAGTGTAGCAAATATGTTCTATTTATGTTTCATATGTATTTCGTTATGTTTCACAGTTCATTCATATTCATTTTCGGTGAAATTTTCTAAGTATGATAAGGTAGAATTCATGTTTATTGCTCTGCCTGTGGGAAAGTTTCACGTTCTGTGTTCTTCTTCTGTTGAAAAGGATTCATGTGTTTATGCCCTTTTC
>APFE031489282.1:13282-24258 GCA_000404065.3 Pinus taeda
TAAGAATATGGGGACAATAGGGGCACAACAATATTAATAAGGGGTACAACTACAATAGTAATGGGGTAATCACTAGTATTATAGGGACCCAACAGGCATGAAGGAACAATGGATTGAAACATTGAATATTATGGGAAAAGGAGACATCTATAAAGAGGATTTTGCTAACATCATTGATTTATGTATTAGGAGCTCATGAGGAAGCACAAGGCTAAAACCAACAGAACATGATAGGTTTACAAGGGACAATAAGATCTCTGGAGAAGGAGTAACTCGCGCGGAAATTGGAAATTTATTAGAAAATTTCAAAACTGATATATTGGGAACTCTGACAACACAACTTGACATTATGCAAGCCAAGCAAAAACAAGTAGAGGCAGAGAAAAATATGGCAATATTCTATCCCAGATGCAGAAAGAAGCATAGCCGCAAAGAGTGCCCATTAGATGCAGTCCAAGCTTGCACCGTTTGTACAAAAGGCCACTCTATGAAAAGTTGTCCCTCACTTCCTGGTTTGAAAGCAGTAACAAAGAAGTGGAAGAAGAACCAAAACCAGTGTACCTACTTAATCAGCGCCATCAATGACAGCCGCGACAATCAGGTATGTTCCCTGATCTAGTTTCTTCTTTTCAGCCTCCACAATATCATGCTCAACAATATAATACAATGTGGCAAAATCAACCTCCTTTCTCAAACTGGCCACAACAACCATTTCCTTCATCATCACCATGGCCGAATCAAACAAGCCAATCTAATTGGCCAAATTTTCCCTATGCCCCACCATATTGGCAAAACAATGCATATCCAGCACAATGGTCCCCTCCTACTTCACAAAGTCAAGCATGGCAGACAAATTGGAAAAGATCGATGAATTAGCCAGTAGGAACCATTCCACTCCCTCAACCTACACTGCCAGCATTACAACAAAATCCCGAGTCCAACTTAAGACCACAACTCCCAGCCCAACCCAACCCTAATCCAAATAATAGACCGGTTCAATCTATTCAAATAATTGAAACACCAGAGATAGAAAGTGATCTAAGGGAATGTAATGACCTTCAATTAAGGTCTGGGCACATTATAGAAACTGAGGGAGATAAAAATGTTCAGCTTGAAAATCAGTTACCTGTAGAACAACCATTACAAGAAAAATATGTGGCTACAAAAGAAACTCATGATCAAACAACCACATCTTCTCCTCCATTTCCGGAACGATTAATTATACCGCAACCTATAGAACATCCTGATTTTGATATTCTGGGAGAACTTAAGAACTTGTACATAAAAATCCCATTCCTCCGAGCCATCCAAGATATCCCAATATATGCCAAGACAATCAAAGATCTATGTATAAAAAGACCAAGGAGGAGAATAGCAATAATCCAACAGTCCAAGTAGTTGGCACCTTATCTGATTTGTTATCGGGAAAAGAAGAACCTACCAAATATGAAGACCCAGGAAATCCAATAGTGATAGTCCAAATCAATGGACAAACCTTTTCAAATGCCTTAGTCGATTTAGTGGTTGCAATTAATATCTTAACAACCACCACTTGTCGAAAAATGGGCATTACATCAGTAAAACCAACTTCCACTTTATTAGAATTGGCTAACCGATTAGTGGTTAGGCCGGAAGGTACACTACATGATGTCATGGTATCCATTGATTCCTGGGAATATCCTGCCGACTTTCTGATAATAAACCCTAAAAACTGACTTGATGGACACCCATTAATTTTAGGCATACCTTGGCTTGCAACCGCTGATGCTTACATTGGTTGTTGACAAGGCAGTATGACCATAACTAGAGGGCCTAATATCAAAAATCTAGCTATATATCCTCCAGCCCAGCCAAGTGTCATGATAATAAAAACTAGCAAACATCCTGTATCATACCTTACCAAAAATATTAGATCCCCATTAATTATAGAAGATGCCCTTGATTTCAAATATCAAACAGAAGATGATATTATTAACAATTTTATTAACCAAGGCGAATCTAGATCTCATATACAATGTCACATGATAGAGGCAGCGTTTGATAATGAACTGGAAGAAGATCCTCTTAGAGAAACTCATGACCAGATGATACCTATTACCTCTGTTTCAAATAGCAAAACTGTAGAGATTGAGCCAGGAAAAACTTTAAACATTAATAGTAACCTGACTCCTGAACAAGAACAGAAACTGATCCAACTACTGAAAGAATATAAGGAAGCATTTGCATGGGATTATCCGGATATGAAGGGAATCGATCCCCAGTTATGTACACACCACATTTATATAGAAAAAGATGCAAGACCTATTTTCCAGCCCCAAAGAAGACTTAACCCTCATCTAAAAGACATTGTGAGAGTTGAATTACAAAAAATTTTAGATGCAAACTGTATTTATCCTATCTCCGATAGAAAATGGGTCTCTTCGTTTGTAGTGGTGCCGAAGAAAAATGGAAAGTGGAGAATTTGTGTAGATTACAGAGAATTAAATAAAGCAACCCAAAAAGATCACTTTCCCCTTCCATTTATTGACCAGGTATTAGATACATTAGTAGGAAAGAAATTCTTTTCTTTCCTGGATGGCTTCAGTGGATGCAATCAAATTTAGATTTCCCCTGAAGACTGAGACAAAACTACTTTTACTTGTCCTTGGGAAGCGTTTGCCTACAGAGTCCTACCTTTTGGTATATGCAATGCCCCTGCCACATTTCAAAGGGCTATCCTTAGTATCTTTTCATATTTAATAAATGAAGGGCTCGAAGTATGGACGATTTCACACCATACGAAGACAATTTCGACCCAGCACTAGATACACTGGAAAAGGTGCTCCAACGATGTACGCTACCAAGCTTTGCTTGAGCCATGAAAAATGCTATATGATGATGACTGAAGGCCTCATCCTAGGTCATTATATTTCAGCAGCTGGAATACAGGTAGATCCGGCCAAAATTCAAATAATCTTGTTAATACCCACTACCACCACACATACAAAGGTACGCAGTTTCCTTGGATTTTCTGGTTATTATAGAAGATTTATATAACATTTTTCTCACATGGCTGCACCTTTATACGCACTAACAGGGAATGTTGACTTTGTTTGGACAGATAAATGTGACCGTGCTTCTAAGGATTTGAAAAAGCTGGTGTCAACAACACTAGTACTCAGAGGTCCAAATTGGGACCTGCCATTCCAAATTTCATCAGACGCTTCAGTCATAGCTATTGGAGTAGTCCTTGGGCAGGAAGGAGACAAAAAACCATACGCGATCTATTATATTAGCAAAAACTTGTCTCTTGCTCAGTTGAACTATACTGTTACTGAAAAATAATTCTTAGTTGTAATACATGCTGTAAATAAATTTAGGCATTATATCACTGGATATCTTGTTGTTTTATACACATATCACTCCGCCATAACATATTTAGCAAATAAACCAGTCACAAATGGTAGAGTAACAAGATTGTTGATTTTATTGCAGGAATTCGATATCACAATAAAAGACCGACCTAGAAAAGAAAACCATGTAGCTAACTTTCTCTCACGAATACCAAAACCAGTGGACGCAGCAGCAGTCGAGGATCAATTTCTAGACGAAGATTTGTTCGCTGTTACTGTCAAAACACCCTGGTATGCTGATGTTGTGAATTATCTAGAAGTAGGCAAATTACCAAAACATCTGACTCCCAATGAACGAAAGCAAATTGTTCAGCGTAGTACCCGATTTTCTTGGATTGGGGGCTACCTATTTCATACAGGGGCAGATATGCACATCAGAAGATGTGTTAGTGAAGATGAAATTTTTGATATTCTGAAAACCTGTCACGACGGACCGTGTGGTGTACATTTTGCAGATCGAAGAACTGGTCACAAAGTTCTACAAACAAGATATTATTGGCTCACAATATTCAAAGATGCAAAGAAATTTTTTCAAGCCTGTGATTGTTGTCAAAGAACAAGACGCTATGGATAGTACGATGAGATGCCTCTGAACCCTCAACTAGTTATGGAACCATTCGAACATTGGGCGCTTGATTTTGTGGGTCCAATCATCCATCATCGAACCAAAAAACATACATTTTGGTAGCCACAGAATATGTCACCAAATGGGTTGAAGCAGAGGCATTGCTAAGAGCTACAGAGGATTCCGTCATTCAGTTCCTGTTCCACATATTTGTGCGATATGGCCTCCAAAGAGAGATAATCACGGATGGGGGATGACAGTTTGCTGGTAATAAAATTGCTGCAACATTGAAAAACTATCACATTCAGCACAAAATTATCTCTCCATATCACCCGAAGGCAAATGGCCAAGTAGAGAGCACGAACAAAGTAATAGAAGCAATATTGACAATAACCATTGCATCACATAAATGCGATTGGGCTACAAGATTGCTTGAAGCCTTGTGGGCATACAGAAAAACATGGAGAAGCACTACTGGTTATTCACCATATCAACTAGTATTTGGAAAGGAACTTATCTTTCCAATCGAATTTGAAATATAGACCTTAAGAACAACACAAGAAGTTGGTCTAGACTTGAATGAGGCCCATATTAATAGACTACAACAGATTAACGAGCTAGATGAAATCAGACTCTCTTCTCTCCAACATACCGCATTGATCCAACAACAGAGAACCAAATGGCATGACACCCTCATAAAAGGGAAAGTCTTCTGCAAAGGAGATTGGGCACTCCTATATGATTCTAGGTTTCAGGATTTTCTAGGGAAACTCTAGACTCGTTGGCTCGAACCATATGAGATCCAAAAAGTACATGATAATGGTACCATTACTTTAACCACCATGGATGGATCGGGAGATACCTTTAAAGCAAACAGCCACTGAGTTTGATTATACCACAAACCACTCACTCGAGAATCCTTCTACCAGCAATTCCGTGAAGACTCTAACATGCAGATTCTGGTTGAGGAAGAAAAATATTCCTCACCTTTGGTTCATTAAGTGGTTTGATCGCTTTTACATTTTGTACATAATTCTTTTATTTTGTTTATGTAAATTACTTTCTGTACATATTGCTGCATTTTTGCAACTTCTGCATTCTGCTGTTCCTTTTGGAAGGAACAACGTTTTCACCACTTTGTTGTTCCTTTTGGAAGGAACAACATTTTCACCACCTTGCTGTTCCTTTTTGAAGGAACATCACTTTTGCATTTTGCTGTTCCTTTTTGAAGGAACAATGCTTCTGCACTTTGCTGTTCCTTTCATAAGGAACATCATTTTCATTGTTCTGCTGTTCCTTTTTGAAGGAACATCGCTTCTACATTTTTCTATTCCTTTCCGAAGGAACAACAGTTCCACCATTTTGCTGTTCCTTTTTGAAGGAACATCACTTTTGCATCTTGTTGTTCCTTTATGAAGGAACAACATTTACACCATTTTGCTGTTCCTTTCCGAAGGAACAACACTTTCACGTTTTGTTGCTCCTTTTCAAAGGAACAACACTTTCACATTTTGCTGTTCCTTTCGAAGGAACAACACTTTTATGTTTTGCTGTTCCTTTCCGAAGGAACAAAACTTCTGCATTTTTGTTGTTCCTTTCCAAAGTAACAACACTTCCATTTTTCTGCTGTTCCTTTTCGAAAGAACAACACTTTCATTTTCTGCTGTTCCTTTCCAAAGGAACAACACTTTCATTTTTCTGCTATTCCTTTCCGAAGGAACATCACTTTCATTTTCTGTTGTTCCTTTTCCAAGGGACAACACTACAACATTTTCACATTTTTTTGTTTGTTTACGCCTGTTTTCTTTGTTTTTCCAACAATAGTTTCGAGTATCTTTTTGCGATTTTGCGTGCAGTAGTTGTTATATCTTTTTAGAGTGCATTTTATCCTTTGTGTGTTTTATCATTTAAACCATTTTTGAAAGCCATGATTATTTAAAGCACAGCTAGACATTTATGCAATAAATACAAAAACTAGAGGATACCAAAAATCAGCAAATTACATAAAAATCGTTATCTTTAGAAGCTAGTGCCTTGAATTGGTAAGAGAAAAGAGGAAAGGACACAACTATTGATCACTTTGTTTTCATTATTCTACTAATACCGATATGATTGATTATTTTTATCATGTTAATTCCTTCTAAATCCCCATAATCCTCTTTGATCATTATTATCAAATAAGAATAAAGGCATATTTTTTTTTTTTTCTATTGATATGTTAAGACTTCTTCCACCATCCCTACTCTTAAGGAGTGTTGAACCACCCTCTGTATATAAATAGGAAAGGTACTATATAAAAAAAAAGAACAAAAAGGAAAATGTTTATGAGATTGCTAACATGATTTGTCAGATGAAGGATAGGGGGTCTCATCAAGAGCCAGCCTACCATGATCATAAGGAAGAAAGTGAAGTGGCATTCCCACTATGGCCATCACACTAGGGATATGATCTAAGAGGCATATCAAAAAATAAAGTCCTTGGAACATGAGGTCTCATCTTAAGCCGACCTGCCCACCTTTCACTCCTTCCTGGTGAATGACATTGTGATTCATCTGGTTAGTAAGCCAGCGTAATGGCCTCCACTCTGACATTTCATGACACTTTCCTATGCATACACAAAAGATTATGGTTCCAAGGGTGAAATAAACAACTCTGTCAAGGTTATGGACACCTGTGGGAAACAAAGCTCTGTTGATGGTATTGAAGTCATATTTCTTATACACCAATAGCAAAATATACAACCCTTCTTCTTATATCTTTATAAATCATTCAAATGAGATTATGTATATAACTCTTCCAAACCTTTGAAACATGAAAATTAATTACAAATCAATTATGATGGAAAAAGTTGATAATGACTGCATCGGACCTTTTGTGCATGTCAGATGTCCTATCCTCCAATTACCGCATCATATCACGTCACTTCCTTATTTATTAAGTGATTCTATTCTACACCTCAATTTTGGTAATCCGCTTGTCGCTGTAAACATGACATTCTTGTATACGTTGTTCCTTAATGACTCTATACTATGGCAGTTCATCACACTTCTCTCTCATTTGACGGCTGAAGTTGGCCTAGCACATTGCTAGGGGGGGCACAGGTAATCCCCATAATTCGCTCACATATGTGTTAGCTCATCAATTGGAAGAATTAATGACTTGGGAATAGTAATGCTTAACGATATTTTGTTTCCCAATGTGCATGGCTTGTTGCTTCGTAGTTATTTCCATGTTTCTCTCTTCAAAAATTAGCATTATGTTTGAAATTCAAACAACTTTCTATTCCGACATCTTCTCTGTGATTTTCTAACAGCCAGCTAAAATTTGAACAACCTGCTGTTCCATTATTGTCTCTGTGTTTTTACAGTATGCTAAGCATGGGAGGAAGATCAATTCGCAGGGAGCCATAGATGTTGATAGTTTCTGATGTCGCATGAGAGATCCTAGCAAGAGCATGATGGATAGTTTATCTTAACTGCATACAACAATCCAACGAAATAGTGGCAATTGAGTTTTTACAGAACCTACATGAACATTATTCCATGGTGAGAGGGAGACAGATAGCAATCATTAACGACATAATTGCAGAAGTTTCAGGACTGCCGGTCACGGTCCCTGTGTGGTGAAAAAGGTGAGCTTGCGGGACACCATGAAAATCTTCTAGGATGAAGGGAAAAACTTGACTGTAAAAGGGAAGGGAGTTTTACCGGCAACCTTGGGAGAGCCATGGGAAGAATTGGTGAGAACTATCCAGAGCTACATCACTTGTCATGGCAGGAAAGACGTGGTAAGACCACGACATCTTAAACTTTTAGCTGTGTTAAAGCAAAAGTGCACCGTGAATTTGCCTGTGTTTTTAAATTTTTTATTTCATGATGTCGCCTGAAGCATGAAGAAATCTTGCCACTTAGAATCGATAGTAAGTCACCATGGCTTGATATGACTGATAGTCAGCCATAACCTTGCCCAACAACAACGCATTTGGGAAGAACTAATTTTCGCAATAGATGGGGGATTAGCCTTGCCAGCCCCAAAATGGAAACATGATACCGGTGCATCAAGCAGACCTCTAAAACGAAGGAAATCTATTAGACTGGCAAGAATCAAGGGAATGCTAAGGAATCGCTAGGAAGACAGTGGTCAACCTATAGAAATACACGACTCTGGAGATGAAGAACCCCCATAATTGGAAGGTGGGGATAACAAAAAATAATTGGAGGAG
This sequence comes from Pinus taeda, assembly GCA_000404065.3. Taxonomy (NCBI): domain Eukaryota; kingdom Viridiplantae; phylum Streptophyta; class Pinopsida; order Pinales; family Pinaceae; genus Pinus; species Pinus taeda. The sequence continues at coordinate 21,462 of APFE031489282.1, forward strand.
AATGATAAAGAACTGGAGGAAGGGACTGAACAATCCGGTCAGGAGGAAGAGGAAGCAGCGCAACTCAGTGGAAGTCCATTGAAAAACCCGTTGCAAGAAGATGAGTTGGCGCAGATTCTGGCCAATATGGGCGAATATGCCCAAGCTCATAGCCCACTTAACCCCCTCATCGAAGAAGGACTGCAGGTGCACTCTGTTCATGACAAAAGTGCATCTGAAGAACTGTGTGATGAAGAAGAAGGATCGCAGGAGCACTCTGTTCATGAAAAAAGCGCATCCAAAGAGCTGCGTGATGAAGATAAAGGAGAAGAGGATCACTTTGCTCATGATGAGAGTGTATCCGAGAAAAAGAATGATGCATAAGAAGAGGAACAATCTGTTCCTAGTCAGAATACACCAGAGGAATTTCATGATGAAGAGGAGGTAGAGCAAGAAGCTGCTCAGGACACAGTAGAGTAAGCTAGGGTTTCTACTCATGAACAAATGGATCAACATAGCACTGAAGAAGCGCCCTGAGGAGAAAATAAGGAAATTGGCCAAGATGAAGCCACAACACTTTAGGTACAAAGTCTAGCCCTGAGTAAACAAATGGATGTTCCTTCTAGAAAAACAGAAGAAATTAGAAGATTGCGAAAGGAACAGAAAAGATTGCTTAGCGTGATTAAGAAACTTCGGCAGTAGATAAGGGTTTTGAAAATGAGGAAGAAGACAAAAGGGAACTTTGCGATAAATAATAAAACTGCTCAGACAAAACCCCTTAAGAAAAATATTAAGAAGATTCACGACCAGCTTGCCATTCAAAACCGAAAGGAACAACACTCGGTTGTTGGCCATGTCAAAGTACAAACAGATGATATATCGGCTTGTGACAAGGAATTTCAGATAGAGGAATCGTCCTCTAAGGAAATTCAAACCATAAATAAGAGACGATGTAATAAGAAGATTCAAGTAAATCTCCCGCTTACAACTACTATGTGGGATAGTGACCCGAGGACAGTAACTCTGCGGAAGGACTTGGTGCAAGCCTAGCAAGCAATAGAAAAACTTGCAGAGCAAACTGTCTCTTGATAAAAGTATGAAAAATTACAACAATAACCGAGGGATATTAACTTATCGGAAAGCCAGGCCTTCAAAGGATGGCAAAAGGAAGAAGAAAGAGTCAAAAAGGTAACTCATAGATTAGATGTAGTCATCAAACAAATGGATACCCTATGCTCTTTGTACACTGACGTTCTAGCGTGCAGGGCACTTGCTAGGAATTATGCTTTGTTTTTAATGGAAATATATTTACAATTGAAAATTAAAGATGTTAAAGCAGGAGTCCCTATAGAAATAAACACTATTGATGACTTCATAAATTGTTGTAAGCACTATGGGGAGAAGGTTCAACGACTGTTATGTGAATTCTATTTGCACAATCTTGTATTAGATGGAGAAACAGATCATAACCTTGGCCCTTTTGTGGAGATGTCCAATTGCAGGAATTTATTTCTTTTGGTGTTAATCAAATAAAGTGGCTTAAAGCCTATAATGTCTTTCAAAGACAGGAAAATGGATTAGACTTATGGGTGAGAGGAGAACCTAGAGACCCACAACAATTATGGAATAAACATAGGAGCCTAATGAGAACTAAGGGAGTGATTGAAGCTGGGACCTATCCACACAACGGTCATACGACAAGGGATAGAATACTTCTTTACCATCAAAGACCTTGCCATAACAGAAGCCAAGTTTCAATATCAGACTTCTAATCCGAACATCCAAAATCGAGAACCATTCAACTATGAGAACTTTAAGAGTCTATACGGTGACCTCGTTTTGAGAGAAGGACCATCTTGGTTAGGCTGTAGATTCAGAAGTCCAATTATTTGGCACCCTGGACTAGTATATCAAGCCTTATATGAAATGCCTAAAGGACAGACAGGACATTTCTTGGAATTCCTAGCTAGCAATCATGGTTGTAGACCACCTCATGAGATCCCTTCTCCAGCCTATTCCCTCACTGCCTTGCATGTCAATTATAATGTTTTCATGAGGGCATGAAAAAGGGTAAGCAGGGGGGTGTGTTAAGCACTATAGAAGGTATGTAATTATCACTCACTTTGTCATCTTTTCCTTGAATTCATAACTTCTTTGCATTATGAAATAAGTATATGGTGAAAGATTATGATAGATCTAAGAAGATTTGTATGAAAACCTAAAATGACGAATAATTACCCTTTTCCTATGCAGAAAAAGGAGAAAACAAAAGATCATCGTTCTAAAGGAAAAGACAAGACAAGGTTAACTGCTATCCCTTTGACAGGGAACTGTATCCAAACAAGGCAACCTAAATTGGAGTGTATAAGCCAGGAAAAGGAAGAGGAGGTACCAAATCGGTGTAAGAGAACAAGAAGATAACTGAGAACTAACAGTATCTATTATAGACATTTTTGGGCACTGCAACCCCAATCATAAATGTCCATAAAATGAGGGCTCCTAAGTCCATAAGAGTGTTGCTTCACTACCTAAAGGAACAAGGTCAGCTGATTACATCATCTCCCAGAAGTTATCCACTAAAAACTGCTCAAAACTGGACCATACTGAATACCCAGTGTAGAGGGTGCGATGCATATCACCTTCCCTATGTCAAGGGTGCGATGCATACTAGATGGCCCCTCTATAGGGTGTGATGGGCGAGAATGGACAAATGGCAGAGACAGTTTGCGAGGTGGAAGACCATAGAATCTTCCAGAAGCTTCCCCTTTGACACTTGCCTCTCTGTTTTCGACTAGGGATGAGTAAGAGATCATCAGTC
>APFE031489287.1:0-32387 GCA_000404065.3 Pinus taeda
TTAAACATCTTTATCTTTATGTATCTTTATATAAATAGTTAATTCCCAAATATTGAAAAATCGCAGAAACATAAACCCTTAAAATAATTAACCTCAACCATATCGATGCATCTGATACCCAATATTTAGATATTGGCAATAAACATAATCTCAGAGTCCCTCACTACCATTGCAAAAGCAAAGAACACGTATACACAAAATTATATATAGTCAGACTTCTTATACATTTGCATGTAGTTTCTCCCCCTGAATACTGTTGGGATCCAAGGGTCCGTGGCTGCCCACTTTTAGACTTCCAAAGAGAAATTATCATATATGCTCTCATGGTGGTAAGATTTGCTAACAAAGTAAAACACGCTCTGTGTCAACAACCCCATCAATTTAACAAAACAGAGCAATCCAACGAGGAGTACCCCATACACAGCTCTAGTCGCCGTTCCGACGCCACGGCCACGCCCCTCAACAACTGCATACCAAAAAACCCTTACAATCACTTGAGTTGATATGAAGTAAAGAAAAACGAGCAGCGCGACAGTGGTCTGCTTTCCTCTCATGAGATCGCTGCTTTTCTGCATGGCATCAATCCCGTAACACTCGTCCTCCAACACCGTCACAACGCTGGCTAGGCTCCACGCTGTGCTTATATACAGTTCCAGGCAAACGAAAACGAGGGCAAGAATTACACCGAAAAGAAAAGTTCCCCAATTGCATTTGTGATCCCCTTCCACTCTGTTCACAGCGGAGAAGAAGATGATGAGCAGGAACATTACGGCCAGTAGAACCGCCATGAACGACATTATGAAAATGGAGTAGAAAGTTACTGCGAGACGTTTCCATACCCTTGGAATGTAGACTTTCAGAATTCTTGCGTATGAGAGTTGCAATTCATTGGTGTTGGCCCTGTATTTGGAGGCGGCCGTGCACGCCACAGCCGCCGTCGACAGCATCCGCAAGGCAAAAACGAAGGCTCCGTATACCGTTACGAACACGAGAAATTCGCTCCATTCCGAGGTCAGTTCACGCAGAGTTCTCTCGCGGGAGAGATTGTTGGCCTCCATCGTATAATACGTTTCCCTCTCATTGAATTTTATGAACAGGCGGCCGGAGATGAGGGTGAGACCTAGAGTTACAAAAGAGAGGGGAAGAAGTAGCGTGAAGGTAAGAGCCCACACTAATTTTCTGCGCGAGAAGCTCAGGAAGTTGAATGCCTCTTTCATGATGCCGAAGCCGTCGAGTAACTGGAGTTCCTCTGCCTCTCTCTCCATGGCTTTTGTTGTGGACGCCGGTATTTCCTGAAACCCTATATGCCCTACTTCTTCTGCTTCCTTTCTGCAATTTGCTGTGCGTTGCGTGGGTGGGGTGAACGTTGAGCTCTGACGGTGGTGTTATTATTATATATAGCAAATGATGGAATAATGGGGAGGACTTGCTCAAGCTCTCTTTCGTGTTCAGGGCACAAGTGACGTATTACACCCGTAGCGGAAATAGTAGAGTAGGGATCAAGCAAACCCTAATCTTGGTCTTTATCATATTTAAATTTGCCTCCTCTACGGTCATTTTGTTTTCGAAGAATTTTCACGATTAGCAGCGTTGTCTAACTACTATAGGTATGGGCATTGATTTATTTTTAGTACATTATCAAATTTTTCCTGGTGAAAATTTTAAGGTGTTATATTTATATAAATTAGGTAATATCGACTTTAAGATAGTTTATTTACACATTTTTATTTTTAATTTATTTATATATATATTTTGGTTTTTATATAAAGATTATTTTATCTAGAATATAATTTTTAATTTAATTTTTTAAAAAATAATAAACAAGAAATTTAAACATCATTCATAACTAAAGTGTAGAATGAATCCTCTAGAACTCAATTATTATAAATTTTATTTAAGACCCTAACCACAATATTCTCTAAAAAAACTCACTTTTTATGTTAAAAAATCTAAGAGTAAGAATAAATGCATCATCATACAAAACTCGAACACACTTCAAATCCTGAAATTTGACGGCAATAACTCGAATTTCTGCAATATTTTATCAAAATTTTGCATGAATTTTAATTATTTTCTAAACAAAATTGTGCCCGCTCTTTATTTAAAAGTGCTTGTTTGATTATTATGTATTGCGGAAATTTTGGTTACGACTGAGTGAAACAATTTTCATCAAATTTTAATTTTTTAATTTTAATTATATCTATTGATTTAACATCCTCAAATTCTTAATTTGAAAATAAATTAAGAAAAACTTCGCAAATTAATAAATTAAACCTTTGAATCAACAAAATAACTTATATACCGCGTATATAATTCAAAATTATAATTTAAATAAATATTTTACTAAATTCAAATAAAATTAATTGAAAAATTTAATAATGCAGCACTTTATGTTTTTTTATTTGACAGAGAAAGTTGAAATTTTCCAATCTCCGAAATTTTGGAAATACGACACGTTGTTTAATGATTGGAGTTGGAACTCTTCCACAACAACCGTATTGGACATGGTGTATTGCAGACCTTTTCTTTTTATTTCCGGTCACTTCTCAGTCTCAATGTAACAATCGAACGTTACTTTCTTCTAGACATGTCGAACCAATCGAACGTCAATGTCATATAGACATGTCCGATTCCAAGTAAGGTCGGAAAAGTCCATCCAAGTGCAAAAAGGTTTTATCAAAATATATCAAAATATGTATGGTTGAAATTAAGACCTATGTTTTTTCATTGCTGTTCAAATGATAGTTTGACGATTCGAAGTTGTTTATTTTATTAACTTTAGTTTAATTACGGAAATTATTTTCCTTTTAATCTATTGTCTTTCAAATCAGTAAGCCTGAATTACGTAATTTACATAATTAAAATGTTTTTACTATATAGTTAACCTACATGTGTTAGTCTAAATAGTTCATATATTTCAACGAACTAGTTAAAACAAATCTGAAAAATGGTATAATTCATGAAAACATAATTACAGTGGGCTGAAGCAGTTCAATTGGCGATTCTCTTTAGATGAAATATTATGTTTAAAGAGGTTTCAGATTCAAATCTCATTAAATTTCTCTAGAATATGAAATTAACTTAATTGTGAATTCCTCTAAATGTTTTAAAAAATAAAACAAAAATTATTATATTATCGCACAAATTAGATAATTAATATAATTATATAAAAAAGAATTATATATATCGCACAAATTAGATAAGTAATATAACATATCCATTGATGGTTATAAAAAAAATACAACAAAAAACTATTTAATTTCCTTTTCAATAAATCTCATCAACATTTTTTTTAAGAAATTTTCATTATAAAAGCATTATCTTATAAACTACAAATTTTCGTAACGAACAAATGTTAAGGGAAAAGGTGAAATTAAAGATAAAAGGTAAAATTTTAGATCTTTATTAATTCTAAAATGAAAATTATGGGATTATGCGATTCACATAAGTATTTGAATTTCTTTTATAGAGTTTCGATTAAGCTTAATAGCTTGATCGACCCCTAGTTAACCACCTAAATGGCTCGATTGGGATTTTATGAAACTCTCGATCGAGTTGCTTGAATTTAAAATGTAAGTGCTTGATCAAGAATTTTAATCATTTGATTGAGTTTTTGAGGTCCTAAAAACCATTATTTTAGCACTCTTACTAGAAGTTTTTCTACAACACCATTTTCTAGCCTAGAAGATTTAGGGAAAAAATTGTCCTTAAGTGGTGAAGTTTATCATATTGGATCGATGAAGGAATCCTCTATCCAATGGCATATGAGTTTGAATTTATCAAATTCATGTGATATTTTTCATCTAATTTATTTTAAACCTAATGCTCGAATTTGTTTCATACATTTTGAAAGAGGTTAAATAAAAAATCAATAACATACAATATACACAATGAAACAATTTAAAAAAATACCATTTTTTTACAAGACATTTTTCAGTGAAAATCACATGAGAAACCATTTGACAAATGGTTCCTCATGTGATTTTCATCGAAAAATCTTTCGAAAACTTGGTATGGATCACAGAATCCTCAACTCTACAAAAAATACCACTATATTTGTTTATGATTCCTCTCCAAAATGGTACCCTTCATTTTTCAATTTATTTTTCAAGTTATGCTACCTGAACACATGCATACCTCTTAAGACATGCGAAAATTTGCAAGGACAAGCGTTTCATTTAATCGGAAATTGACATATTATATGACACTAAGTTTTTTTGCAAAAAATATCATTAGGAAAACAACATAATTCTCCACAAATTGTCTTTTTACTCTAAATCAAAATTCATAATGCTTATATGAATTTTTAGGGCATCAATTCGATAAAAGAGTAAAATTTTGAAATTTCATCATCACAACCCAAAATTCTAACCCATCTTCATGCATTCACCCAAGTTTATTTTACATTGATTATTACTCAAATTCATCTAAATCGATTATTCCCCAAATTCATGGAAATCAACTTAGCCAAATTTGAAGCACCATGCAATTTACTATTTGCCACTACAAAATGTTATTGATATGATTTCTATCTTTCACAATGGCATCAAAAATAGAAAAAAGATAATAGTATTTCAAAAAATAGGATTTATGTTTTAAACACAAAACAATATTATAATATATTTATAGTAATAGGGTTTATATAAAATATAACCACAATAATTTGGAGAATAATGACACCTACTCACCTAGAACTGACTCCTATGTTGGAAACTAATAACTTTATAGAATACTGTATTAGAATAATGATAATATAGAAGAATGCATTGGAACAACAATTTTCTCCCATTAGCTCTAAAACTCCCCCTTAATGCAGAAATGTATTCTTTACAACACCTTACTTGTCTTTATTTGCAGCAGTTAATCCTCCTGATCAACAATTTCTATGTCTGGATCAACCTTGAATTTTCATCATACTTCTATGATGTTGACATCCATATAAAGGAATTACCATCCATTGGAATGCATGGATAAATAATTTCTACAACTTCTAGTCTTGTTGAATGTCATTTTTGTACATGGTTCATTGTGCGTTCATTCAACCATTCTTCCATCACATGTCTTCATGCATTTAACTTTACTTATGACCCCCCCTACATCAGTGTTATTCTAAGTTTTCCTTAGTTTTCCCATAATAAAAATATAGCATCACACCTTTGGGTTTTCTATTAATGACCCTCAACCATCACACTTCAAGTGGTTTTTGTTTACCACAAACATTACATTATCATGAAGTGGTTTTGGCTGACCATCATGCATTCACTACATTAATGGTTTTTGGATGACCATAAACCTTCACATCAAGGGGTTTCTATATGAGCACAAACTATACACTACATCAATGTAACTTTTAGATTATTAGAAATTTTATGGGAGTTCACTTACCTCATCAAACTCACATTTCATTCAAGTACAACAAATGATCATACTTCACTGAAAGATATACTAATTACGTACTCAAACATGACATGATATACTTGTTTTCAAATACAATGTGTGACCCTCACAAGTTATAAACCTTAAAATTTGATTGTCCATCATCATTTATTTTCCTCTATTTCCATTTGCATTGCTACTACAATATTTTCGCATGCACTGTCATCAAATTTTCTTCTTTATTGCAGTCAAGATCACATCAATATCTTCACTTTGGATTTCTTTATCATTGAAATCTCCTCTACATCCTTTGTTATATACTTACATAAAACTAATTATTTCATGACCATTTTAATTCTTCCTACAACCATTAATCATTGATGTCTATATAGAAAAAAATCCATCTACCAAGACACATGGGTTCCATTCACTATACTTGCCACTTTTATAGGAATTGTTTTCACCTACATGGTTCATAAACATGTTAAACATGGTCTCACCTTATTCTCTTCCTCAGATTACTATATATCACATTCCCCCAGTTAATTCCACATCAAGCTCAAATACAACTCTACTTTCCACCCTTCTAACTATCTGAGTGGCTGACTCCACAACTTGATGTCCCATCCTCTCTATACATAACATGATACATGTTAGATGATTACATGTGCTATCACGCCAATACATGTATGCATGAATCAAATGAAATTTACGGGGGATTAAACTTGTACAACTTTGACCAAACGTTTTAGGATGTCGAGTTTAACCAATCATGCTTCCCTGCACAATTACATCATATAAACCCACATCTTTTCCACATATTTGACTCACTTGAGTTTACCTCTACAAAAAAAAATTAGTTTACCATGAACCATTATGACTTAAAGAAATGGCAACTTCTCCATAGGAACTTTTAGAGAACTAAATGACTCACGAAATTGGAAGTCTTAACCTTATATAATATTTTTAACATAAAAGTAACTCTTTTCCATTCTTACACTTTTATCCAACAATAATGTACCTCAATGTGATGCTTTGATATTTTCTTGTTCCAACATTTCACTTGTAGATTTCCTTTTATGCTAGAATGATTTTGATATATCTCCTACTTCTGCATTTGATTTCTTGCACTTGTACTTGAATATGAATTTGGTTATTTTTAATGCTCACAATGCATCAGTGTAGTGAATTTTTTTATCTTTATGAGAATGACTAGATTCTATCATTACTAATTGCGTGATGTTAATGAGATTCAAAATTAATTTCATGGTTGTAAAACACGTCAATATCTTCGTAAGTTTACAATCGTTAAAATTCTCTCTTATAGTAAATAAAATAATTATTTTTATATCATTCTCCAATTCCATTTAGTCTAACAATTAGTCTCCATGATCCTTGAAGGATTATTATTCCCTGTAAATAAAGATAGTTACAAAGGTAAGGATAGGAAAATTGTATTAACTTTAGATATCGTTTGTAGTTCACATAAGAACCCCTTACCCTGAAGTGGCAAATGAGGTCACATATCGATCGAAGATTACCATTCCGAATGAGATGGAGTCTAATTGGGGTTCACAATAAAGTTGTCTCCCTTCATTGATGACTATTCAAGCAGTAGGCACATTTCAATCATCAAAAAGAAGCAATGAGTTTTTGGGAGTTCAATTAACCATAGATATGAGTATGGGGAAAACCAAGGTGATATCAATCAAGAGGACATTTTAGTAAACATTTACATGCTCAAACAAGAGGTGAAGCTTTTCACTCAAGATCATAATTATGAGACCATTGAGTCTTTGAAGGTTAATGAAGCTCCTAAAGCATAGATCATGTGGTTGATATAGTAAGAAATATGAGAAATGATATTATTAAGAGGTCAACCCATAGCCCATATGCCAAGGGAAATCAAATTTATTCCATTGTGAAATATTTGGCCCAAAATTTATGCACTATGTCTACCCTAGAAGTGATCCAGGCATATACAACATAAAAGAGTGCACTACTATTTTCCATTATGGTCATTGATCCATAGAATTATCAAATGATTATGTTTGACAGATCTAACATTATTTTGCATCTTCCTCCCCACCTAGCCTTTCATATTCAAGTTACCTTCCATCTGAAGTATATTTTGAGAATGGTCATGAATGCGGAAACTTCAACATGTGTCATGTCATTATCATGTTGGAAAGCCATTGGATCTCCTACATTGGTTCCATCTCCCACATTACTAATGACATTCAATGGTCATTATTTTTGGATCCATGGGATTATTTCCTCTTTTCTCATTTAGTTAGAAGGAATTTTCTTTTCCATTGAAGTGGAAATAGTTGATGCTAAGCTTGATTATAATATTTTGTTCAAATGTAGCTATTTTAAGCTATGCAAGTTGGGGTTTCCACACTATTTTGGGTCCTTTTCTTTCCTCATGAAAGAAAGATAATTACAATCAATTAGATGAGTTATTGCCTGAATGACCTAGCTGCACGTATAAGATCCATTATACATCTAGTTGATAAATCACAAAAGAACATAAATGATCCATGGGTTCGGATGTATCTTTAATTGATGGGAACATTAAATTTTTGCCCCCTATGAGTTACAATAACTCTAATTCTAGTAGGTTCACTAAGCTAATGACCTCGGTTCTAGTTCCTTGAATATGTTAAGTTATGATTTTTTACTTTGAGGATCTATGGGTGTTATTGTTTCCTTCTACTTATTGTTATTCATTTAATTGTATCATGTGTTATTTACCAAATTATTTTGAATTCCTCTACATAATTTGATATAATTCCTTTCCATTTGGAATAACTTGATCATCTTATGATGCCTATATGGGCTACCTAATTTTCCCTCCCAAAGGATTGCTTAGAGACAATTTTAGCTTATCCGAGTGGTCTTCGGAGGATGTACACCATACATCTTCTTACCACCACAAGCTTCTTAGGGTATGAAATAGCGAATATCAGTCAACCATGCTATAAGGTGAGGATTGTTCTGTGAATCCATTGGTATCACCCTTTGTGTATGCTAATGGAAATATTGAAAATTTTCTAAAACAATATTGATCAACATCTCTTGAAACCCCAATGTGGCGAAGAACATTTTCCTTCATTTCCATTGTTATCCTAAAGAGATTTGTATTTAGATTGTATTTTTTGAAAGTTCCATTATTTCTACACTTGGAAATATGAATAAATTCCCATAATTCATCCCATAATTGTACAACATGAAATTAAAACATATGATAATGACAACATTTTAGGAAAAATATTTGGTTGGTTAATCTAAGGAAGGTTTGAATAAAAAAGGTAGAGGTAGAGAAGCCACTTAAGGTAGGATTCATCAACCTGGTTCTTGTTATTGAACTGGTTTCTAATCATGTTCTTGTAGATAAGAAGCAAGGGAATATCAAGGCATGCATGAATTTTTGAGATCTATGCAAACATTTTCCAAAAGAAAATTTCCTCACACCCATCATCGATCAAATTTTTTAGGAGTGTTCGAGAAGTGAAATCTTTCTGTTCATACATGGATTTTTTGGCTATAATAATATTAAAATCTGACCTCGGGATCAACATGAAATCACATAAAATGGTGTTTATTTATCATAAGGGAATCCTTGCATATAATAAAATTCCTTCTGGTCTAAAAAAACCATTACGATAATTTTGAGCTCCATAATATGTCTCAAAACAAGAAATGTACTAACAAAGTCAAAGTTTAAAAGAAATAATAAGATTTGGGATGATTAGCGCATCCCCATGGGTAAAAAATTTTGAGTGAAAAGAAGAAAATCATTTTCCTTAATTGTAGTTTGGGCTTATCTCTTTTTAGATTTACTCAAATTTCAGGTGACCCACTATACATACTTTTAGGTAGACCCACACAAAAACAACTAATGAAAACACATGAAGAAATATGTTTATGACAACAATTGTTTGAAATGTAGAGGCACGTTAAGCTTTATACAAGCCCCACATTAGTCCTCATACCCCTTAAATAAGTCATATGTATTGAGTTATTAAATTTATATTGGTATATTATTTTGTTTAACTAAACATTTCATTTTACAATTTCATTATAATTGTACCTCTTGTTTTATATATATATATATATATATATATATAACCTACTCATGGGATCATCAAATCTTGACTTATACATTATATTGATTGTAAAATGAGGTCTCTGCTTGAAGTAGAGTAACATTATTGGTTGATAATAATTTTTAAGGTACATGGTTTGTAGTAATTGGTATTAAACCTATGATCATCGGATTTTGCTATATCAAACAAGTCAATGTGATATTTTCTTTATAACACTTCTAGAAATCTTTAGAAAGTAAAATTTTGAAATAATTGAGATAATATTTTTTAAGCTTCTTTTTCTATGTTTCATCTTTTTACATCATATTTTAATAAGTTGTGTATCTTCCTCTAATAATCTATCTTACCAAACAAACTGACTTTTCATATTTTTCATTACAACTAATATATCAAGAAAGAAAAACAATTACTTATATTATTTCTTGGATATTAATACGTAATTATAAATATAAACTACCTCAAATTTTCTATAAATAGAAATGAAACAAAAAAAAAAATAGAATTAATAAAAATGATAATAGAATATTGTTCATGGTATAAAAATACTATTATAATTCTTATTTTCAACATAATAAGCAATTTACTAAATATATTTATGAAAGTAAATATATTTAGTTTTAATGGGTTTCTATCATTATTCATTGATTTTTTTAATAATAAGGATAGGGGTTGTCATGCCCCTACACTGGCGATAATCTTCCAACCACACTATAGCGAGGTGCGGCACCACCGAACACTTTCTTTTCACCAATACTTATGTTTCATACTTAGTTTATTTTCGTTACCAAGTATTAACTTTGTCCTTTATACAGATGAAAACCCATACATATTCATCATCAACAACAATTAACACATATACAATTGCACAACAGTATAAAGGGAGGGGAAACTCCCTGCAATATGAGTCTGCCCGATATCAATATATATAATTTTCCACTTTTACAAGTATAAGCTAAACCTTGGGAAACCCCAAATTAACACTAAGCCAAATTTCCAAATTTCAACAAACGCGATTGCCCAGCTTGCCAATGCCTCTGCACAGTCGCCGCATGACTCACCAACCCTTTGTTCACCTCATCACACGTCTTCACCCGACTCACTCTCTGTTTGTTCAGAAAATGCCCAAATCGGGATATCCTGATCAACCACCATTCGGTGGACCACATGCAGTCCCACCTGCCCGACTCTCGTTCACAACCTTCAGTTCCAACCTTCGTTTCGGCGTGCACGGTGTGCCCTCACCTGTTCACATGTTCACCTGCGCCTTCGCACGACTCACCGGAGTCTACCCAAATGCCTTCACCTAAACTCGTTCACCCAAACGACCTCACCCAAGTCACCACATGACTTCACCCGAGTTGCCCGACGACTTCGCTCGAACTCACCTAAACGACTTCACCTGGGTCGCCCGACAACTTCACCTGAGTTCGCTCGAACGACCTCACCTGGTTCGCCTGAACAACTTCACCCGGGTCACCCCATGACTTCACCTCAGTCCGCTCGAACGACGTCACCTGGTTCGCCCAAATGACCTCACCCGAGTTTTCTACCCAATGACCTCGCCCGAATTTTCTGGCCGACAACCTCACCCGAGTTCTACCTGAATGACCTCACCTGAGTTCTGCCTGAATGACCTCAACCAAGTTCTACCTAAACAACCTCACCCAATTTCTCTGCATGAGTTTCTCACCCGAGTTTCTCACCCAACTTTTCTGCACGAGTTTCTCACCTGAGTTCTGCCCGTCATGAGGGCTCATTTACAACCGTAGAATGCCTTGATCGAACTTGTGTTGATCGAATGATAGAATGATGGTTTTCCTCCACAAACCATTCGCCTATGTATATGAGTGGGTGGCGGGTTGTGTCACCCGGCCAACCCACGCCAAACGCCCAGCCAAATCGTTAATGTTGTGATGCCTCGCCCAAGAGGAGGGTTGGCCTACCCAACTCATGGGACCGCCCCCTCAATGCTCACCCAACGCCTATATGAACATGTTCAAGGCTTTCACTTCGCATTTTTCACAAGTCCTTTGCACGATGGAGTCGCCCTGCCCGTCACATGGACCGTAGGTCCTTACATCCTCCCCTGCTTGATGTCATTATCGTCCTTGACAAAATCTCATCCCGCCAACCATTTGACACCAAGATATCCATACCAAGGTATACACCCCATCGGTATGTCATACATCAGAAGATCATCTCAATCCATGATCATCAACCATCTCGTCGCAATCTCCACATGCTACTCTCTAGCATGGAAGGCTCGCCCCTCCATCTCAAGCTACATGCTTCCTGCAACATATTGTGTCAATCTTGTCATGTATCGTCATCGTGTGAACTGCTGCCATTATACTCCAACAAATGCTAACACATCTTTGTACATGCTATAGCCCCCATGTTTGAACTAGTTGGGTAGCTAATCCAACTGTCATGCCCAAACCATGAGAATACACACCCTCATGCCACCATCAGGCATTTCTCAAAATATCCTGTCACATCATCAACTCGATCAAGAATCCATCTCCATATAAGTGTAATCCATGCTCAGGTCCATGAAGTAGTCCTCATCTCATCTGCAACATGTTGTCCATGATGAAATCAACCGCATCTATCCCAACATCATCATCCATCTGCAAAACATCCATCTCCTCAAGGTGAAGAGAACTCTCATCAATCCTGAATCTTAATGCACCACATCCAGGTCCATGAAGCAACCTCCATCATATCTATAATGTGCCATCCCTCAAGTCTATCATGAAAATAAGTATACACCTGTCTCATCTATCCATGTGCTGCCCATGATCATAGATCAATCAGCTCCCATGTGTCAAAAGTGGTTAAGTCTCGGCTCAACCCATGCCCAAGTGTTGCCACCAAGGCATCATCATCGCTGCAATTCCATCACTCCAAAGTGTCTCATATCGATCCTCCACTTCAAGTCACTCTTCCAAGGCACACCCATACATGTACTCGAAAGTATGCACCCCATTCTGCATCAAAATCTCTGACCTCGGCTCCTTAATGCATCAGATCCTCTAATTCCACCATATATGAAGTCCCCAAAAGTCACAACAATCTCATGTCATCATGAGCTCCATGAATCATCTCCAACCATCACTCTAGCAAGCATACAAGTCTCGGCCCAAAAGTCTTTGTAAGATGTCTCAGCTCTCCATTTAGTAGGAATGTTCCATATCCTGCTCACAACTCCATCCAAGTCCATGGCCTTGTTGTACATAAGTGCACAACTTCTCCCTCGTCTCATAAGTAAAACATCTCCATGTCACACCAGCAAATCCACCTGCACAACATCCCTGCCTTGGCACTCCTCATTGGATGCCCATAAGTGACACCTCTATAAGTGCTCCTGCACAATGTCCCTGCATAAGAATGCCATGCTCCATATCTCCCACCTGATGTCCATGACTAAGTTGCCCATGTTGTCGAACCAAGTAGACCCATCACAACAATCGGTCATCCCCATCCAAGTCTGCAATCTTCGATCTAGTGAAATTGGTCACCTAACCATATCATCATCACATGAGTCTCTCCATCATAGCTCCCCCACTAAAGGTTCCACCAAGACTTGCTCTTGGTCTCGGCCCTGAGAAGTCCACCCAACTATCATCATACCCAAGTGTGTGCCCTCCTAAATCTATCCATGAGTCATGTCGGGTACTTAGCCAATTCTCCATGTGGCTAAAGCATGACCCAATCCTCCACAACGATCATCATGTTCCTCCCTTATCACAGGCCTTTGCACCTTCTACCATATGGTAACAAACAACCCCAACAAGTCCTACAACAGTCAACAATCCTTGCTTCTCCATACAAGGTCTCATCGTAGACATCCATGGTAAGATGTTCCCTTGCATCGACCAACTGACTTTGCCCCTCCCCACATACAGTCCATCTACCAAATGCTTAAATGAAACACAAGGATCAATAGTACTTACATCATCATCATGAGGCTCCTCCATGTGAGTATCCTCATCTACCCATGTCTACAAACTGCACGATCCTGGTCCAACTTGATCAATCTCAAGGTCATCTTCCACCGTTGTCATATCTGCAACATCCTCATATTGTTCCTTTAGTTCTTCAAGTTCTTCTTTGATCTTCGAACAACCTTCTCGAATCATCATGTTCTCGGCCTTCATCGAAGCCTATTCAGAACTCCATCTGCTCATCAGTTCCAATACCTTGTCTCGGAAAGCTTCACCTGCATTATGGCTAGGTCCACCTGCCATAGGTTCTTCTACCATTTCTGCCATCAGCCTTCTTTACCATTGACCAAGTTCTCAGAAAAACTGAACCAGCTCTTGATTCCACCCGTTGGTAAGATCATCTTCCTTCGCTTTCACTCCACCTGATTCAGCTCTACTACCACTTGTCACGATAGTGCAGTGGTATCAACACTTTGTCATACACCAACTTTGATACCATCTGTCATGATAGTGTAGTGGGATCAGCACTTCATCGTCAATCCAATCAGCTTCCTGATCATCAGCTTTGATATCATCTGTCACGAAGTGACTGTGGGATCAAGTCCTTCCATAAATCCCCTTTGCACTTCACTAGGTTACCTGCAAAACCTTGACCAGCTCTGATACCATCTAGCAGGCCCCTACACTGGTGGTAATCTTCCAACCACACTATAGCGAGGTGCGACACCACTGAACACTTTCTTTTCACCAATACTTATGTTCATGGACTATGCCTAACCATTCATACTTAGTTTATTTTTTGTTACCAAGTATTATCTTTGTCCTTTATATAGATGAAAACCCATACATATTCATCATCAACAGCAATTAACACATATACAATTGCACAACACTATAAAGGGAAGGGCAACTCCCTGCAATATGAGTCTTCTTGATTTCAATATATATACTCTTCCACTTTTACAAGTATAAGCTAAATCTTTGGAAACCCCAAATTTACACTTAGCCCAATTTGCAACTTTCGGCAAACTCGGTTGCCCAGCTCGTCGGTGCCTCTGCACGGTCGCCGCACGACTCACCAACCCTTCGTTCACCTTGTCACACGTCTCAACCTGACTCACTCTTCGTTTGTTCAGCAAACGCCCAAATCGTGTTATCTTGCGTGACCTCCGTTCAGTGGACTACACACAGTCCTGCCTACTCGACTCTTGTTCATGACCTTCAGTTCCAACCTTCATTTCGGAGTGCACGACGTGCCCTCACCCGACTGCCTGTCCGCACCTTCACCCGCGCCTTCACACGACTCACCTGAGTCGCTTTCGCACGACTCACCGAAGTCTTCCTGAATGCCTTCACCCGAACTTGTTCACCCAAATGACCTCACCCGAGTCGCCACACGACTTCACCCGGGTCGCCCGACGACTTCACTCGAACTCGCCCAAATGACTTCCCCTGGGTTGCCCGACGACTTCACCCGAGTTCGCCCTAATGACCTCACCCAGTTCGCTCGAACGACTTCACTCGGGTCGCCCGACGACTTCACCCGAGTCTGCCCGAACGACCTCACCCGGTTTGCCCAAACGACCTCACCTGAGTTTTCTGCCCTACTAGCTCGCCCGAGTTTTCTACCCAACGACCGCGCCTGAGTTATGCCTGAATGACCTCTTCCGAGTTCTTCCTGAACGACCTCGCCCGAGTTCTCTACACGAGTTTCTCATCCGAGTTTCTCACCCAACTTTTCTACCAAGTTTCTCACCTGAGTTCTGCCCATCGTGCGAGCTCATTCACAACCGCAGAACTCCTTGATTGAACATGTGTTGATCGAATGATCGAATGATGGCTTGCCTCCACAAACCATTCACTTATGTATATGAGCGGGTGGCGGGTGGTGTCACCGGGCCGACCCATGCCAAATGCCCAACCGACTCGTTCATGTTGCGATCTCTCACCCAAGAGGAGGGTCATGCTACCCAACTCGTGGGATCACCCCCTCAACGCTTGCCCAATGCCTATATGAACTCGTCCAAGGCTTTCACTTTGCATTTTTCACAAGTCCTTCGCACGGTGGAGTCGCCCTGCCCGTCGCACAGACTGTAGTTCCTTACACGGGTGGTCTAATGTATAGATGAAATAGATATTTTCATCGCAATGCAACAAAATAATTTCCACAAAGAATATGTTTTTTGTTGTTTAAAATGTATTTTTGAATACATAAATGGATTCAACACCCTAAAAAAACCCAGAGAGCACCCAAATTCTAAAGATTCAACAACTTAAACTTAAATTTTTAAAAATCTTACCAAATTTTAGTTAGAAAAAATTATCATGAAAAAAAATATTTCGTACCATAAAAAAATATTTAATTACATGGAAAGTATAAAAAAAATTGTTGTTCTGATTTCAATATATCATAATAAACAAAACAAAAACAAAAAAAAATCTAAATTTTTCTAATAATTTTTTGCAAAATTCAAAAAATATTTTTATAAATTTATTAATATATTTATATACATTTTAATGAAATTTTTAAATTAAAAAATAAAATAGTTTAAATATTAATATTTTAAACTTCAACGAACTTTGCAAATAATATATGTTTATGATATCTAATATCGTTTTCAACTTATATAATTTGCAAATAATATACTGATATGGTATCTAATATCGTTTTCCACTAATATGATTTGCAAATGATATACGTATATGGTATCTAATATCGTTTTCAACTAATATAATTTATACAAGACATGCGGGTCTTACATTGATTTTTTCTCAATAGTCATATAAATAGATTTAGTTAAATTTGACCCATCATGCAATCGTGATCATACATATGTTCGCTAAATTGATTATTCTCGATTAGCCATCCAAATAGCATTACTCAAATACTGAGTACCAGGGAATTGAGTATAAGCTTTGTCAAATTTAAAACACCATCAAATTGTCATTATTCATGTGTTCTTTATATTGATTATCCTTAAATATTCATCAAATTTAAAACACCATCGCATTGTCATTATACATGTGTTTCTTTATATTGATTATTCTTAAATATTCATCAAATTTAAAACACCTTCGCATTGCCATCATACATGTGTTCTTATTTTTTAATATTTTTGAATAGTCATCTAAATAGCTTGAGTCAAATCTGGAGCACCATGCAATTGAATATTTGCCACTGCACAGTGTCTGTGGTATGGGTTTAGCTTGCACAATGGCATCAATTAGCATAAAATTCATATTACCAATTTGACTTTACCCTTTTGGTATTTTGTAATATATGCGACTTTAAATATTCCAGCAGAGAGAAGTTATTATTATTGTTATATAAATTTTAAAAATAGTAAAATAAAATTTTTCTTTTAAATTATAATAGAAATAATTATTAATTTTAAAACTGTTGTTGTTTTGGTTAAAAGTGCATTTTTTTCGGATTTTAAGGAAACAGGTTAATGTCCAATACTAAGAGGCATCTGGTAGGAGTGAAAATCTTTCTTTACTATTATCTAATTATTCTAGGTGGAGTGGTTTTGCTTGAATAAGAGTGATGATAGCAGCTAGAGATGACTGTTCTCACTGCTGGTTTAACAATTAAGTTATGATAAATTTCCTACACTGTAAAAATAGAAACAACTCCAAAATAAAGAAATGAATATCCTCACAAAAAAAAAAATATTAATTAAAAAAAAATTATCCTCACTAGACCTCTTTATCTTTATATCTTTATCTTTATGTACATAGTTAATTCCCAAATATTAAAAAATTACAGAAACATAAACCCTGTGAAATAATTAACCTTACGCATATCCATCTGATTCCCAATATTTAGAAATCAGCAATAAACATAATCTCATAATCTCAGCGTCCCTCACTACCATTGCAAAAGCAAAGAGCACGTATACACAAAATTAAGCAAAGAGCGCGTATACACAAAATTATATATAGTCAGACTTCTTATACATTTGCATGTAGTTTCTTCAATTGAATACGGTTGGGATCCAAGGGTCCCTGGTTGCCCACTTTTAGACTTCCAAAGAGAAATTATCATATATGCTCTCATGGTGGTAAGATTTACTAACAAAGTAAAACACGCTCTGTGTCAACAACCCCATCAAATTAACAAAACAGAGCAATCCAACGAGGAGTACCCCATACACAGCTCTAGCCGCCGTTCCGACGCCACGGCCACGCCCCTCAACAACTGCATACCAAAAAACCCTTACAACCACTTGAGTTAAAATGAAGTAAAGAAAAACGAGCAGCGCGACAGTGGTCTGCTTTCCTCTAATGAGATCGCTGCTTTTCTGCATGGCGTCAATCCCGTAACACTCGTCCTCCAACACCGTCACAACGCTGGCTAGGCTCCACGCTGTGCTTATATACAGTTCCAGGCAAACGAAAACGAGGGCAAGAATTACACCGAAAAGAAAAGTTCCCCAATTGCATTTGTCATCCCCTTCCACTCTGATCACAGCGGAGAAGAAGATGATGAGCAGGAACATTAGGGCCAGTAGAACCGCCATGAACGACATTATGAAAATGGAGTAGAAAGTTACTGCGAGACGTTTCCATACCCTGGGAATGTAGACTTTCAGAATTCTCGCGTATGAGAGTTGCAATTCATTGGTGTTGGCCCTGTATTTGGAGGCGACCGTGCACGCCACAGCCGCCGTCGACAGCATCCGCAAGGCAAAAACGAAGGCTCCGTATACCGTTACGAACACGAGAAATTCGCTCCATTCCGAGGTCAGTTCACGCAGAGTTCTCTCGCGGGAGAGATTGTTGGCCTCCATCGTATAATACGTTTCCCTCTCATTGAATTTTACGAACAGGCGGCCGGAGATGAAGTTGAGACCTAGAGTTACAAAAGAGAGGGGAAGAAGTAGCGTGAAGGTAAGAGCCCACACTAATTTTCTGCGCGAGAAGCTAAGGAGGAAGTTGAATGCCTCTTTCACGATGCCGAAGCTGTCGAGTAACTGGAGTTCCTCTGCCTCTCTCTCCATTGCTTTTGTTGTGGACGCCGGTATCTCCTGAAACCCTATATGCCCTACTTCTTCTGCTTCCTTTCTCCTGCAACCCCTGCTTCCTTTCTGCTATTTGCTGTGTGTTGCGTGGGTGGAGTGAACGTTGAGCTCTGACGGTGGCGTTATTATTATATATAGTAAATGATGTAATAATGGGGAGGACTTGCTCAAACTCTGTTCCGTGTTCATGGCAGAAGTCACGTATTACAGCCGCAGCAGAAATAGTAGAGTAGGGATCAAGCAAACCCTAATCTTGGTCTTTATCATATTTAAATTTGCCTCCTCTACGGTCATTTTGTTTTGGAAGAATTTCCACAATTAGCAGCGTTGTCTAACTACTATAGGTATGGGCATAGATTTATTTTTAGTAGATTATCAAATTTTTTGGCGTGCAAATTTTAAGGTGTTATATTAATATAAATTAGGCAGTATAGATTAATGTGTTATATTGATATAAATTAGGTAATATCGATTTTAAGATAGTTTATTCATACATTTTTTATTTTTTATTATTTTATAGTATATTTATTTTTATTTTATTATAATCTACATTATTTTTCTATGTAGAACATAATTTTTAATTTAAGATCATAACCACAATATTCTATTTTTAGAGTCACTTTTTATGTTAAAAAATCTAAAAATAAGAATAAATGCATCATCATACAAAACTCCAACACACTTGAAATCCTGAAATTTAACAGCAATAACTCGAATTTCTGCAATATTTTATCAAAATTTTGCATGGATTTTAATTATTTTCTAAAAAAATTGCGCCCGCTCTTTATTTAAAAGTACTTGTTTAATTATTATATATTGTGGAAATTTTGATTACGACTGAGTGAAACAATTTTCAATCAAAATTTTAATTTTTAAATTTAAAATGTTTTTAATTATCTATTGATTTAACATCCTCAAATTCTGAAAACAAATTAAGAAAACTTCGCAAATTCATAAATTTAAACATCTTTGAATCATTAAAATAACTTATATACCGCTTATATAATTTAAATAAATATTTTACAAAATTCAAATAAAATTAATTGAAAATTTTAATAATGCAGTACTTTATCTTTTTTATTGGACAGAGAAAGCTGAAATTTTCCAATGTCTGAAACTTTTGGATATACGACGCGTTGTTTAATGATTGGAATTGGAACTCTTCCACAACACAATCGTATTGGACATGGTCTATTGCAGACCTTTTCTTTTTATTTCCGGTCACTTCTCAGTCTCAATGTAACAATCGAACGTTACTTTCTTCTAGACATGTCGAACCAATCGAACGTCAATGTCATATAGACATGTCCCATTCCAAGTAAGGTCGGAAAGGTCTATCCAAGTGCAAAAAGGTTTTATCAAAATATTTTTCAGCTGAAAAATCAACTTTTTTATATATGATGTGTACTCTGTACAATATATTTGGTTTTTTGAGAAACCGTGAGCTGAGATGTTAGGCAAGAAGCAGAACCTCCGTCGACATGCCATCCGAAAATTGTTCATATGTTCTGTATGAAACCTGATGAGAGATCCTATGCGCAGATAGGACAGTGATTGGTAGAGAGAAAACAGATGTTACAGAAAGTGCTGGAAAATGATATGGCCTGTGTTTTAAAAGACATTTATATCAAAAGACCAGAGCACGAAACGTAGGTCAGCAAAACAGTAGGATAGAGAAGAGCTATATCCCCAGAGCTTCCATAAGGGACGTGACGCCGAGATGAATGGAGGATACAGGCTTCCTTTTGCTGGAGAAAATGGAATCATTTCGCCATGTCCAGATGTTCCAACAGGCAATGAGAAACAGAGAGCGCCTGGAGACTGATTGTGAGCTCCACCATGCAATGCCTTCCTGTACAGAGTTAAAAACAGTGTAAGGAAAATCCAGATGTAAGGCAAGATCATACCATATCTGTAGAGTCACTTGGCATTGAAAGAACATGGGGAGGTTTGTCTCCTCCGCTGCCTTGCAAAAAGTGCATTGTCCAGGACCTTGCCATCCCTTGTTCTGTAAGACCTCCCAAGTAAGGTTTCTATTCCAAAACATGAGCCAGGCGAAAAGAACCATCTTGACGGGGCATGCGGCTTTCCAAAGAGAGGGAGAGGATAAAGCGGCTCCACAGGAGAGACTGGCGAAATGGACAAAGAGGCATATATGTCTTTGACCCGCACAGGTAAAGGCGCATGTGGCAAACTCCATAACAGAACGTCTTTGAACTCCGACCGTTTGAAGGCCATACCCTGCAGAGCATGTCGAATGGAATCCCATAATGTGCAGAGCATGTCGAATGGAATCCCATAATGTGCTGATATGAGAGGGCATTGAGAGATCCACCGCTTAGGTTTTATCAAAATATGTATTCTTGAAATTAAGACTTATGTTTTTTATTGCTGTTCAAATGATAGTTTGACGATTCGAAGTTGTTTATTTTATTAACTTTAGTTTAATTACGGAAATTATTTTCCTTTTAATCTATTGTTTTTCAATTCAGTAAGCCTGAATTACGTAATTTACATAATTAAAATGTTTTTACTATAGTTAACCTACATGCGTTAGTCTAAATAGTTCAGATATTTCAACGAACTAGTTAAAACAAATCTGAAAAATGGTAAACATAATTACAGTGGGCTGAAGCAGTTCAATTGGCGATTCTTTTTAGATGAAATATTATGTTTAAAGAGGTTTCTGATTCAAATCTCATTAAATTTCTCTAGAATATGAAATTAACTTAATTGTGAATTCTCTAAATATTTTAAAAAATAAAAATTATTATATTATCGTACAAATTAAATAATTAAAATAATTATATTAATAAAAAATTATTATATTATCGCACAAATTAGATAAGTAATATAACTATATCCATTGATGTTATAATAAAAATACAACAAACAAGCTATTTAATTTTCCTTTTCAATAAATTTTCTCAACAATTTTTTAAAGAATTTTTCACTATAAAAGCATTATCTTATAAACTACAAATTTTCGTAACGAAAAAATGTTAAGGGAAAAGGTAAAATTAAAGATAAAAGGTAAAATTTTAGATCTTTATTGATTCTAAAATATAAATTATGGGATTCACATAAGGATTTGAATTTTTTTTATAGAGTTTCGATTGAGCTTAATAGCTTGATCGAGCTTCTAGTTAACCACTTAAATGGCTCGATTGGGATCTTATGAAATCCTCGATAGAGTTGTCTAAATTTAAAATGTAAGTGCTTGATCGAGAATTTTAATCATTCGATTGAGTTTTTGAGGTCCTAAAAACTATTATTTTAGCACCCCCACTACAAGTTTTTCTACAACACCATTTTCTAGCCTAGAAGACTTAGGGAAAAAATTGTCCTTAAGTGGTGAAGTTTATCATATTGGATCGATGAAGGAATCCTCTATCCAATGGCATATGAGTTTGAATTTATCAAATTCATATGATATTTTTCATCTAATTTATTTTAAACCTAATGCTCGAATTTGTTTCATACATTTTTAAAGAGGTTAAATAAAAAATCAATAACATAAAATATACACAATGAAACAATTTAAAAAAATACCACTTTTTTACAAGAGATTTTTCAGTGAAAATCACATGAGAAACCATTTGACAAATGGTTCCTCATGTGATTTTCATTGAAAAATATCTTGTAAACTTGGTATTGAAATATTACTTTGTCAACTTTGAAAAATAATAAAATTATAATTTGGCATAGAAAATTAAAATTTTAAATATAAAAAACTTAGTTCTCTCTGTCATAGATCATATATATTATATATATATATATATATATATATATATAATTATATATAATTACACATTTTAGATTAAGTTATGCTACCTGAACACATGCATACCTCTTAAGACATGCTAAAATTTGCAAGGACTAGCGTTTCATTTAATTGGAAATTGACATATTATATGACACTAAATTTTTTTGTAAAAAATATCATTAGGAAAACAACATAATTCTGCACAAATTGTCTTTTTACTCTAAATCAGAATTCATAATGCTTATATGAATTTTTAGGGCATCAATTCGATAAAAGAGTAAAATTTTGAAATTTCATCATCACAACCCAAAATTGTAACCCATATTCATGCATTCACCCAAGTTTATTTTACATTGATTATTACTCAAATTCATCTAAATCGATTATTCCCCAAATTCATCGAAATCAACTTAGCCAAATTTGAAGCACCATGCAATTTACTATTTGCAACTACAAAATGTTATTGATATGATTTCTAACTTTCACAATGGCATCAAAAATAGAAGAAAGAAAATAGTATTTCAAAAAATATGATTTATGTTTTAAACACAAAACAATATTATAATATATTTATAGTAATAGGGTTTATATAAAATATAACCACAATAATTTGGAGAATAATGACACCTACTCACCTAGAACTGACTCCTATGTTGGAAACTAATAACTTTATAGAATACTGTATTAGAATAATGATAATATAGAAGAATGCATTGGAACAATAATTTTCTCCCATTAGCTCTAAAACTCCCCCTTAATGGAGAAATGTATTCTTTACAACACCTAACTTGTCTTTATTTGCAACAGTTAATCCTCCTGATCAACAATTTCTATGTCTGCTTCAACCTTGAATTTTTATCATACTTCTATGACGCTGACATCCATATAAAGGAATTGCCATCCATTGGAATGCATGGATAAATAATTTCTACAACTTCTAGTCTTGTTGAATGTCATTTTTGTACATGGTTCATTGTGGGTTCATTCAACCATTCTTCCATCACATGTCTTCATGCATTTAACTTTACTTATGACCCCCCCTACATCAATGTTATTCTAAGTTTTCCTTAATTTACCCATAACCAAAATATAGCATCACACCTTTGGGTTTTCTATTAATGACCCTCAACCATCACACTTCAAGTGGTTTTTGTTTACCACAAACATTACATTATCATGAAGTGGTTTTGGCTAACCATCATGCATTCACTACATTAATGGTTTTTGGATGACCATAAACCTTCACATCAAGGGGTTTCTATATGAGCACAAACTATACACTACATCAATGTAACTTTTAGATTATTAGAAATTTTATGGGAGTTCACTTACTTCATCAAACTCACATTTCATTCAAGTACAAAAAATGATCATACTTCAGTGAAAGATATACTAATTACGTACTCAAACATGACATGATATACTTGTTTTCAAATATAATGTGTGACCCTCACAAGTTATAAACCTTAAAATTTGATTGTCCATCATCATTTATTTTCCTCTATTTCCATTTGCATTGCTACTACAATATTTTCGCATGCACTGTCATCAAATTTTCTTCTTTATTGCAGTCAAGATCACATCAATATCTTCACTTGGGATTTCTTTATCATTGAAATTTCCTCTACATCCTTTGTCATATACTTACATAAAACTAATTATTTCATGACCATTTTAATTCTTCCTACAACCATTAATCATTGATGTCTATATAGAAAAAAATCCATCTACCAAGATACATGGGTTCCATTCACTATACTTGCCACTTTTATAGGAATTGTTTTCACCTACATGGTTCATAAACATGTTAAACATGGTCTCACCTTATTCTCTTGCTCAGATTACTATATCTCACATTCCCCTAGTTAATTCCACATCAATCTCAAATACAACTCTACTTTCCACCCTTGTAACTATCTGAGTGGCTAACTCCATAACTTGATGTCCCATCCTCTCTATACATAACATGATACATGTTAGATGATTACATGTGCTATCACGCCAATACATGTATGCATGAATCAAATGAAATTTACAGGGGATTAAACTTGTACAACTTTGACCAAACGTTTTAGGATGTCGAGTTTAACCAATCATGCTTCCCTGCACAATTACATCATATAAACCCACATCTTTTCCACATATTTGACTCACTTGAGTTTACCTCAACAAAAAAAATTAGTTTACCATGAACCATTATGACTTAAAGAAATGACAACTTCTCCATAGGAACCTTTAGAGAACTAAATGACTCACGAAATTGGAAGTCTTAACCTTATATAATATTTTTAGCATAAAAGTAACTCTTTTCCATTCTTACACCTTTATCCAACAATAATGTACCTGAATGTGATGCTTTGATATTTTCTTGTTCCAACATTTCGCTTGTAGATGTCCTTTTATGCTAGAATGATTTTGATATATCTCCTACTTCTGCATTTGATTTCTTGCACTTGTACTTGAAGATGAATTTGGTTATTTTTAATGCTCACAATGCATCAGTGTAGTTAATTTTTTTTATCTTTATGAGAATGACTAGATTCTATCATTACTAATTGCGTGATGTTAATGAGATTCACAATTAATTTCATGGTTGTAAAAAACGTCAATATCTTCGTAAGTTTACAATCATTAAAATTCTCTCTTATAGTAAATAAAATAATTATTTTTACGCCGTAAGGCATTTCCCTCTGAAATCAACTCCCCTCTCTGCCTACCTGTCATCTTTTAAGCCACACAATTATATGTTAGACGATTGCAACAATTTCAGCCGTTGATTAAAGGGGTTGCCCAAACGGTTTGGGATTTTCATTTGGCATCGGGTCGACTCTAACCAACCACAACTCTGACACACTCATAAACGATTTAACGTGATATCGAATTCGAACGGACAATTCATCAGCCATTGAGATTCGTGGAACATGCTTGATAGGATCATGCCTGAGTAGGTCTATGAATCCACAAATCTCCTCTCTGTCCTCTCCGTCGTTAGAGCCTAGGCAAAGCCGAGCACATTTTCACATATCTTGCTACCTCCCTCACATTCCGCAGGGACGACAGAATTCGCAGAAGCTTCTTTTTTGTGAATATTTTGCTGCACTTCTATGGAACGTCCTTCTGGAGGTGAGCAGAAAGCTGCATGGAGGGCTGTTTTCAGCAGAAATACATAAGGCACTTTGCTGCCGTGCTGCGCCCTAGGAAAATCGAACGCATTGCTAGCAGCTTAATTTGGAGCCGAGCCGTAAAACAGGTTGTGGATCTGTCACTAGCCATGGCCGCGAGAGGCCGAACCGCGTGGAGTAGGGCCATCCTCTGAAAATACCTTTCCAGAGTCAACAGATCCGGCTGCCAAAGGAGATCAGTAGTTAAATCCAGAGTGAACTTCCCCAGCTCGGTGATTTCCAAGAAAAGCAGGCCCGGCAAAACGACCTTTCTGGGAAAGAAGTCCGTCAAGCGACTGTTCCGAGTGGCGTCCAAGTCGGGCAGTAGCATCCACTCAGAAAAGGGCACTCTGGCTTCTCGTATGCAGACACTCATGGAGCTCATTCCAGGAAGTCGTCGGCTAAACATGCCCGTTTTCTTGGAAGAGGTCACAGACTACAGCATGGCGCTCATGATGCAGGTGCAGGGCATGTAGGCGCTCACAGGCTGTTACACAAATTAGATGGTCGAACACTGGGTCGGACAAGAAAGGATGAAAAATAGTTTCCGCGGAGAACCTGGTAGTATATGCTATAATGGGTATGTGTTGCAGAAACAACAGAAAATATCAGTGTGTGGAGGGTGGCGCGCATCTAAAGAGAGATTGTAAATGATCATGAATACGCAGAGCAAGGAATTCGGATGAAGAAATTAGGTTTTCTTTCGTTCGCAAAGCGAGCAACCCTCTTTCTCTCATGTATGTCTTTGATCGTTTTCTTCCAATATTAATTGCATTAGAAGTTTATGTAGCTTCAATCTTCCATTTGACAGAGAAATTGTCATTGTAATTTTGCATTCCATCTAGCAGAGAAACTGTCAATATAATTTGGCATTTTCTTCGGGAAGTTTACGTAGCTTCAGTCTTCCATTTGACAAAGAAATTGTCATTGTAATTTTGCATTCCATCTAGCAGAGAAACTGTCAATATAATTTGGCATTTTCTTCAGGATTGTGTATACAGGCGTGTTTAATAGAATATGATATTTGGGATTTTGTATACAGGCATGTCTGATAGAATATGAAGTTATACTTTTACGCTTCTGTTTGGAAATTTTGCCATTATTATTTTCTTGACCTGGGAATTATAGAATATGATATTTGGGATTTTGTATACAGGCATGTCTAATAGAATATGAAGTTATACTTTTGCACTTCTGTTTGGAAATTTTTCCATTGTTATTTTCTTGACCTGGGAGTTACAGAATATAGAGGTACTTTTAGCACTCGCGGACATCGCATTCAACCACTATAATCTCACGTTTCTCTAAAGTTAATAATTTCACACGTTCGAACAAATGGCCAGGCGAAGGCTAAAACACAACAAAGGGCTTGGGAAATCTAATTCCAATCACTTGTTAAGTCTCAAAATTATTTATCATTAAATTTCAGTTATTATTTATCTTATGTCTTAATTCACTTTTAGTTAATTTAATAAAACTTAATGTCACTTCAATGTAATTTTATTTTCAATGTAATTTTATTTTTTATCACTAACATTTCCAATGTAAAAATCCTCTTCTCCATTATTTTATTTTCTTCAATTATTTTGATAGTATCAAAGCTTAGAGCACATAAGACTCTTTAAGAGCACCTGAGGAAGAAAACCAAGTTGTATAATACTCCAGAAAGAATTGCCCTTCAAATTGTTTTGGGTTCGCACCAAAAAACAAAGGTCAGGAGAGGCCAAGGAGAAAAGTGTCAATGCCACACCTTTAAAGAGGAGGAACGTGTAATTAAAAAAAACCTAGTACATGGACCTCAACCAATTCAACTAAGATAAAATAGCGCAAGAGACGGTAAACTTGTGCATAAAAACTCTTTGGGACTGCGCAAAAGAGCTCGGTAAAACAACGGAGATTCGGTCAAATAAACGAAATTTATCGTGTTTTTTTATTTTTTATTTTTTATAAAGTTCATTTAATTTTTCGAAAAAAAGAAAGAAAGCAGGGTCTTCTTTAAAAGGCTTAAACAAACTGGCATTTGTACGTTTCATAATGACACATTTAAAGAGAAAATGTTCTTAATAGTTTCATTGAAGGGGCTTGTACATTTCCTAATGAGACATTTTAAAGAGTGCAAATGCTTTTAATAGTTTCGTTGAAGTGCATTTTATCATCAGTTATTTCACTTTTCATTAGTTATACTCAATTCCTCTTCCTCTTATTTTTCTTTTATTCTATATTTGTTAAGTTCCCCTACTTTTCTTTGTCTCTCTTTGTGTCATTTTTGTTTTTTTCAATTGTTTCTCTTTTATTTGAAGAGTATCTAGTGCCTTCATGTCTTTTTGGTCGTTTTAACCCCAAAGCATTTCATTGTGGTTGCTGCACTTTCTTGGCTGATGGTAGGATTTTGGGACCATTTTAATGTTTTACTAGGTTTGCTAATAGTATTTTAGGAATGAAGCTCATTTGACCTGCATAGACATGCAGTTTTGTGTTTTACTTAAAATGACAAGAATGCAAATTCCTCATCTTATGATCTAGTTGGACGGTTTATTTGGTCAGGGGGGCCAGGCAGTCTTCATTTTGCTTGGCAAATGACAAAATGCAATTTCCTATTTTTGACCTAGGTGAATGATTTAATTGCTCAAGGTGGCCATGTGCTGTATATATTTATAATTGTAAATGGGAGACTTAATTGTATATGATATTTTGATAAAGCTTATGTTCATCTCGATCTGGATTAGACTTTGATGCAATATATTTTGCCTTTCTTCCTAATTTTTTAAAATGTGGACTAGCTGTCAACTTTGACATGAATATAGTTGCCCAAAGCTATCTCATGTATACAACATACTGTGCTGACTACGAAAAATGCAGAATTTGTAGGATTCTGTTATACAAAATAAAAACACATGTATTATTTGGGAATTTGATTTTCTGGTAAAATTCTGATTTGAAGGTAATTTTGTTCTCTCGTTCTCTAAGAATTGGGAGATTTGTAGATCATGTATTGTGGGTGAAAAACACAGAAATTCAATGATTGAGTGAAACTGAATTATGCAACTTGCACCAGGTTGGGGAGCTAACTCAAGGTTTCGATGAAACCTTCAGGTTTGGAATTTGGTGAACCTGAAAAAATTCAAAATTCAGTGGTAATGCTTGGTACTAGTGGTAATGCTTCTGAGGACAAGGGAAATCCTTTGACAATAGCTCATATACAAAGTTTTGAAGCTTCTATATCTTAAATGGCTAAACAAGATAGCTTTTATATCTTAAATGGCTAAACAAGATAGCTTCTATATCTTAAATGGCTAAACAAGATTTGTCACACCTGTGGATTTTAGTATATGAAACCATTTATACTTATGTTAGCTCACTAATTGGCTCTCTTATGCAACAATGTTCTTGGATCATATGCCCATTTCATATGGAATGTCTACTAAGTGGTTCTAGTTAATGGGGCATTGATTTGAGTGTTTAATATATTTTTATTCTTTATCAAAGTATTTTTTTGCTCTATTTCCTTTCTTCAATTTATGCCTTACGGTGTTTCCTTTGCAACATCTGCTGCAAATGCTAGTTATATCATTCTCCAATTCCATTTAGTCTAACCATTAGCCTCCATGATCCTTGAAGGATTATTATTCCCTGTAAATCAAGATAGTTACAAAGGTAAGGATAGGAGAATTGTATTAACTGTAGATATCATTTGTAGTTCACATAAGAACCCCTTACCCTGAAGTGGCAAATGAGGTCACATATCGATCGAAGATTACCATTCTGAATGAGATGGAGTCTAATTGGGGTTCACAATAAAGTTGTCTCCCTTCATTGATGACTATTCAAGCAGTAGGCACATTTCAATCATCAAAAAGAAGCAATGAGTTTTTGGGAGTTCAAATAACCATAGATATGAGTATGGGGAAAACCAACGTGATCTCAATCAAGAGGACATTTTAGTAAACATTTACATGCTCAAACAAGAGGTGAAGCTTTTCACTCAAGATCATAATTATGAGACCATTGAGTCTTTGAAGGGTAATGAAGCTCCTAAAGCATAGATCATGTGGTTGATATAGTAAGAAATATGAGAAATGATATTATTAAGAGGTCAACCCATAGCCCATATGCCAAGGGAAATCAAATTTATTCCATTGTGAAATATTTGGCCCAAAAGTTATGCACTATGTCTACCCTAGAAGTGATCCAGGGATATACAACATAAAAGAGTGCACTACTATTTTCCATTATGGTCATTGATCCATAGAATTATCAAATGATTATGTTTGACACATCTAACATTATTTTGCATCTTCCTCCCCACCTAGCCTTTCATATTCAAGTTACCTTCCATCTGAAGTATATTTCGAGAATGGTCATGAATGCGGAAAACTTCAACATGTGTCATGTCATTATCATGTTGGAAAGCCATTGGATCTCCTACATTGGTTCCATCTCCCACATTATTAATGAAATTCAATGGTCATTATTTTTGGACTCATGGGATTATTTCCTCTTTTCTCATTTAGTTAGAAGGTATTTTCGTTTCCATTGAAGTGGAAAAAGATGATGCTAAGCTTGATTATAATATTTTGTTCAAATGTAGCTATTTGAAACTATGCGAGTTGGGGTTTCCACACTATTTTGGGTCCTTTTCTTTCCTCATGAAAGAAAGATAATTACAATCAATTAGATGAGTTATTGCTTGAATGACCTAGCTGCACGTATAAGATCTATTATACATCTAGTTGATAAATCACAAAAGAAGATAAATGATCTATGGGTTGGGATGTATCTTTAATTGATGGGAACATTAAATTTTTGCCCCCTATGAGTTACATTAACTCTAATTCTAGTAGGTTCACTAAGCTAATGGCCTCGGTTCTAGTTCCTTGAATATGTTAAGTTATGATTTTTTACTTTGAGGATCTATGGGTGTTATTGTTTCCTTCTACTTATTGTTATTCATTTAATTGTATCATATGTTATTTACCAAATTATTTTGAATTCCTCTACATAATTTGATATAATTCCTTTCCATTTGGAATAACTGGATCATCTTATGATGCCTATATGGGCTACCTAA
Source organism: Pinus taeda (assembly GCA_000404065.3). Classification (NCBI taxonomy): domain Eukaryota; kingdom Viridiplantae; phylum Streptophyta; class Pinopsida; order Pinales; family Pinaceae; genus Pinus; species Pinus taeda. The sequence continues at coordinate 30,455 of APFE031489287.1, forward strand.
TTTTCCCTCCCAAAGGATTGCTTAGAGACAATTTTACCTTATCTGAGGGGTCTTCGGAGGATGTACACCATACATCTTCTTACCACCACAAGCTTCGTAGGGTATGAAATAGCGAATATCAGTCAACCATGCTATAAGGTGAGGATTGTTCTGTGAATCCATTGGTATCACCCTTTGTGTATGCTAATGGAAATATTGAAAATTTTCTAAAACAATATTGATCAACATCTCTCGAAACCCCAATGTGGCGAAGAACATTTTCCTTCATTTCCATTGTTATCCTAAAGAGATTTGTATTTAGATTGTATTTTTTTAAAGTTCCATTATTTTTACACTTGGAAATATGAATAAATTCCCATAATTCATCCCATAATTTACAACATGAAATTAAAACATATGATAATGACAACATTTTAGGAAAAATATTTGGTTGGTTAATCTAAGGAAGGTTTGAATAAAAAAAGGTAGAGGTAGAGAAGCCACTTAGGGTAGGATTCATCAACCTGGTTCTTGTTATTGAACTGGTTTCTAATCATGTTCTTGTAGATAAGAAGCAAGGAAATATCAAGGCATGCATGAATTTTTCAGATCTATGCAAACATTTTCCAAAAGAAAATTTCCTCACACCCATCATCGATCAAATTTTTTAGGAGTGTTCGAGAAGTGAAATCTTTTTGTTCATAGATGGATTTTTTGGCTATAATAATATTAAAATCTGACCTCAAGATCAACATGAAATCACATAAAATGGTGTTTATTTATCATAAGGGAATCCTTGCATATAATAAAATTCCTTCCGGTCTAAAAAAACCTTTACGATAATTTTGAGCTCCATAATATGTCTCAAAACAAAAAATGTACTAACAAAGTCAAAGTTTAAAAGAAACAATAAGATTTGGGATGATTATCGCATCCCCATGGGTATAAACTTTTGAGTGAAAAGAAGAAAATCATTTTCCTTAATTGTAGTTTGGGCTTATCTCTTTTTAGATTTACTCAAATTTCAGGTGACCCACTATACATACTTTTAGGTAGACCCACACAAAAACAACTAATGAAAACACATGAAGGAATATGTTTATGACAACAATTGTTTGAAATGTAGAGGCACGCTAAGCTTTATACAAGCCCCACGTTAGTCCTCATACCCCTTAAATAAGTCATATGTATTGAGTTATTAAATTTATATTGGTATATTATTTTGTTTAACTAACAGCATTTCATTTTACAATTTCAATTATTAAATTGTACATCTTGTCTTTTAATATATATATATATACATAACCTCTCATGGGATCATCAATCTTGACTTATACATTATATTGATTGTAAAATGAGGTCTCTGCTTGAAGTAGAGTATCATTATTGGTTCATAATAATTTTTAAGGTACATGGTTTGTAGTAATTGGTATTAAAGCTATGATCATAGGATTTTGCTATATCAAACAAGTCAATGTGATAACTTCTTTATAACACTTCTAGAAATCTTTAGAAAGTAAAATTTTGAAATAATTGAGATAATATTTTTTAAGCTTCTTTTTCTATGTTTCATCTTTTTACATCATATTTTAATAAGTTGTGTATCTTCCTCTAATAATCTATCTTACCAAACAAACTGACTTTTAATATTTTTCATTACAACTAATATATCAAGAAAGAAAAACAATTACTTATATTATTTCTTGGATATTAATACGTAATTATAAATATAAACTACCTCAAATTTTCTATAAATAGAAATGAAACAAAAAAAAATAGAATTAATAAAAATGATAATAGAATATTGTTCATGGTATAAAAATACTATTATAATTCTTATTTTCAACATAATAAGCAATTTACTAAATATATTTATGAAAGTAAATATATTTAGTTTTAATGGGTTTCTATCATTATTCATTGATTTTTTTAATAATAAGGATAGGGGTTGTCA
>APFE031489291.1:0-14480 GCA_000404065.3 Pinus taeda
GAGACATGGACAGGTAAAAAGGTAAACTACTCATTTTTAAAGACTTTTGGTTGTGAAGCCTTTGTCCACATTAATAAAGAAAATATAACAAAGCTTAAGGCAAAATCAAAGAAATGTACCTTTATTGGATATGGTGTTAATGATTTTTTTTATCTCTTATATGATTATGAAAATAACAAAATCATTAGGAGTAGAGATGTAATATTCAATGAAAAGGTCTTGTATAAGAATCAGTTGTAGGAAAAGAAACAGGAAAAAGAAAACAGAGAATACACAGTACTTGACGATATCATAGGAAAAGTGATGGTGCCTGAAAATCATAATGATCAACAGCTAGAACAACAACCACAATAGCAACAAGCACCTCAAACACCTGAAAGTGGTGTCAGAAGATCTACCAGGATAAGTAGACCCCCTGAAATATACTTCCTTCATTATATTATGTATTGTTGACTGATTCTGGTGAACCAGAATGTTATGAAGAAGCAGTGTAGGTAGAAACCAGGAAGAAGTGGGAGCAAGCCATGAAAGAAGAGATGGACTCCTTAACACATAACCAAACTTGGGACTTATTCAGGTTGCCTGCAGGTAAAACAACATTGCAAAATAAATGGGTTTACAGGCAAAATGAAGAAGATGGAGGAAAATAGAGGTACAAAACTAGACTTCTGGTGAAGGGGTTTGCACAGAAGAATGACATTGATTTTCATGAAATATTTTCTCCTGTTGTTAAAATGACTTCAATGAGAACTATTCTAAGTCTAGTAGCTACTGAAGATTTACATCTTGAGCAGTTAGATGTAAAGATGGCCTTTCTCCATGGGGATTTGGAGGAAGAGATATATATGCAGCAGCCACAAGGATATGAGGTAAAAGGGAAGGAGAAACTAGTGTGTAGGTTGAAGAAGAGCTTGTATGGCTTAAAATAGGCTCCAAGGCAGTGGTATCTAAATTTTGACAAGTTTATGTCTGAACAAGGTTATACTAGATGTCACTTTGATCATTGTGTTTATCTAAAAAAGCAAAATGATGGCAGATATATTATATTGTTATTGTATGTAGATGACATGCTCGTTGCAAGTTCTAACATGCAAGAGATAAATGTGCTGAGAAGAAAATTGGCCAACTCATTTGCATTGAAGGATTTGGGTGCTGCAAAACAAATCCTTGGTATGAGAATAACTAGAGACAGGAAGAATCGCAAATTAACATTGTCTCAAAGTGAGTACATAGAAAAGGTGTTGAAAAGGTTTAATATGCAGAATGAAAAACTAGTTAGTATACCTTTGGCTATCCATTTCAAATTAATTAAGGAGGCGTATCCCAAGACTCAGGAAGAAATGGCTCATACGTCTAATGTTCCATATGCATCAACAATTGGAAGCTTAATGTATGCAATGGTCTGCACAAGGCCTGATATTTCACATGTAGTGGGAGTTGTAAGCAGGTACATGAACAATCTAGGAAAAGAACATTGGATGGCGATGAAGTGGATTCTGAGGTATTTGGGAGGTACCACAAATCAAGCATTATGCTTTGGTGGTTCACACATTTCTCTACAGGGATATGTTCATGCAGATATGGTGGGTGATAGAGATAACAGGAGGAGCACAACAAGGTATGTGTTTACTGTAGGTGGAACAACTGTCAGTTGGGTCTCAAAATTGCAAAGTGTTGTTGCACTCTCAACAAAAGAAGCAGAGTATGTTGCTACTATAGAGGCTAGTAAAGAAATGAATTGGTTACAAAGGTTTCTAGATGAATTGTGTAAGAATTAGGAGTTGGGCAAGTTATACAGTAACAGCCAGAGTGCCATACATCCTGCAAAGAACTTTGCATTTCTTTCCAAGACTAAACATATATAGCTCATGTACCATTTCATACAGTCAGCATTGGAAGATGGACAGTTGAAGCTAGAAAAGATACACACTAGCCAGAATCCTGCAGATATGTTAACAAAAGTTGTAATCAGGGAGAAACTGAGAATTTGCTCAGTTTCAATTGGTATTCAAGAATGATGAAGAATATGAGAAACAACGAGGTCCAAAGTGGAGTCATTATATAGCAAATGAAGCAGCGGTGGAGTTTCTATAATCAGTCTCCAAGTGGGAGATTGTTGGGTGTGGAGCTTGATTATCTTCTGTATTCAAAAGGTTTCAGCCAGATGTATACCCCAGGAATACTGTACACCCCTCCACGCGGGGGTTTGGGGGCCAACGGTCCCCTAGCGGGGGTTCGGGGGCAGTGCCACTGAAACTAAAAAATAGATGTAAAATTTCCTTATAAAAGTATAGTAATTTCTAGTCAATTTGGGCCATTCTAGGCGGATGATCTGACGGTAGAAGTTATGTTTAATTTAGTGTTTTTTGCCCTAGAAGGCAACCCCTCACTATATATGAGGGAATTGTGTTGCGTCTATGGATATCTGCATTCTGAGTGAGGAAGAGAGAGGAGATTGAGAATGAAGAGGGAGTTACATCGGATCTATTGTAGGTTGTATCTCTTCAGTTTGCTGGCTAATATAATAAAAGAAGGACTAGGTGTTTCTCCATGGATGTAGCCCAAACTGGCTGAACCACGTATATCTGTGTCTCTCTTGTTTTATGCATTTTCTGTGTTTATATTTCTACAATATTTATGTGTTCCATTGCTATGTAATATATAATTTTCTAACACCACTCCACAGACAAGTGCCCTTCTTTACCTAGACTCAAAGTTGTATATAAAGGAGCTGAAGGGGTCACTGAGCAGCTTTGCTACATCAACCAAAGGAGACCTCCTACTCCTAGACCATACTAGCAGGGTATGCAAGGGTCATCCCATGCATATTACAACCCCAACCAAACCACAATTATACCTTCTTAGGGACCCCCTACTCATCCTTCCTGGTTTACACCCCCTCCTTGGTCCTATACATCTCAGTATTATTCCAAACATCCAGCCAATCATTTCAACCTTATGTTTAGCCATAACCTTAGTGGAATACCCCACTCGAGGGGTGGAGGCCCCAATTCAACAATGTTCCAGCCCTATTGCCTCCACCACCTCCCCAACCACAAAACCTGCACTCTACTCCACCTAACTAACCCTGGATGCCTACTCAGCCAAATACAAACCCAAACAATAGGTAGGCTCAACAAGTCTACAGTGGAGAGACACCATACCCAACTTATGTTGTAGAAATCCAGGAGACCAACCTAAGATCTAGGAGAATTATCCCTAATAAAAAACCTCCCTCTCCACATAGGGAGGTTGAGGAAGAAAGAGAGGAAAGCAACCTTAAAGTAAATCCACCCTTTCTTGAGAGATTAGGCCAACCACTCCATCCTACCCCAGAAGAAACTGAACTTCTGGGAGAATTGAAAAATCTATGTGTAAAGGTCCCCCTTCTTCAGGCAATAAAAGATGTTCCCATTTACAATAAGTTGGTTAAGGAGAAATGCTTCAAGCATCCAATAAGAAGAAAAATGGATGCCCCTACCATTAATGTCATTGGGTAGTTGTCTAACTTAATGCTAGGGCAGGTAATATGTCCAAAATATTTGGACCCTAGAAGCCCTGTAGTAGATGTGCACATCAATGGCACTATTGTCCCACACACTCTGATTGATCTTGGGGCTGCCATTAATGTGATGAACAAGGACACCATGCTCAAGCTTAACCTCCAAGGGTCATTGAGGAAGACCACAACAGTTCTACAACTTGCAGACCGTTCCACCGTCACCCTTGAGGGAATTGTGGAGGATGTGATGGTCTCCATTGACTCCTGGGAGTACCCTGCAGATTTTCTAGTTCTCCAGCATAAGGCTAGGCTTACTGGTTACCCTCTTATCCTTGGGAGGCCATGGTTGGCCACAACTGATGCTTACATTGGTTGCAAAGCTAGGAATATGACCATCAAGAATGGGCATATGTCCAAACAGTTAGTCCTATACCCGCCTATTGAACCTTCCTTAGAGCATGATTTACCTTTATGGTTGGAGGAGGAGGAATAAGATGAGGTTTATTCTACACAACTTTATGCTTTGGAAGCAACCATAAGAGGAGGACAACAAGATGAGTATGACTTAATTGAACACCTACTATAAAGTCCACCTCCTAGTTCATTACCATTAGAAGAAGAGGTAAGGGAAACCCAGAACAATCATCCAATTGACTTATGCTTGGCTGATTCCAACCCACTCAGTGTCAAAACCATATAATTATGCCCAAAGAAAACTTTGAAAATTAATCCATCTCTTTCTACTTTAGAAGAGGAAAAGATATGCAACATGTTGAGAGAAAACCTAGAAGCCTTCACTTGGAGTTACAAGGAAGGTTGCGAGCCAATTAGGCAACCACAAAGGAGGATGAATCTAGCTCTTAAAGACATAGTCAAAGAAGAACTGCAAAAACTGCTAGATGCAGGATTCATTTACCCTATCTCATACAATGAGTGGCTCTCTCCTTTAGTGTTAGTTCCCGAGAAAAATGGTAAGTGGAGGATTGGTGTTGATTATAGGGTGTTGAACAAAGCCACAAAGAAGGATCATTTTCCCCTACCCTTCATTGACCAAGTGCTAGATGGCCTGATAGGGAACACGTTTTTTTCCTTCCTAGATGGATTCAATGGGTACAACCAAATCCAAATTTTCCCAAAAGACCAGGATAAGATCGCATTCACCTATACTTATGGTACTCTTGCCTATAGGGTCCTTCCTTTTGGCCTATAGAATGCTCCTCCCACTCTCCAGAGAGTAGTCTTGAGTATTTTTGTTGAATTAGTACATGATGCTATGGAAATATATATGGATGAATTTACACCTTATGGCTGTGATTTTCAAGAAGCCCTGACTAACCTAGGCAAGGTATTGCACAAATGCATTGAAACGAAGCTGTCTCTCAGTCCAGAAAAATGTGAATTCTTAATGACTGAAAGGACCATGCTAGGTCATTCAATATCTCAGCAAGGACTGCAGGGGGACTCAAACAAACTAGAAATCATCCAAAGGGTCCCACCTCCACAAAATCAGAGAGATGTCAGGAGTTTCTTCGAGTTAGCTAGACACTACCAAAGGTTCCTAAAGGACTTCAGCAAGTTGGCCTCTCCTTTATTTGTGTAGTTGGCCAAAGATTCTAAGTTTATATGGTCAAAAGGCTTTCAAGAGGCCTTAGACATTTTAAAGGGTAAGTTGACCACTACACCAATTATTCAAGGCCCAAACTGGGCCCTCCCTTTTCATATTCATGATGATGCCTCACACAAAGCCATAGGAGCAACCTTAGGTCAGGTAGAGAAGAAATTGCCCTATGCCATCTATTTTATTAGTAAGAACCTGTCAAAGGTTGAGCTAAATAATACTGTGACTGAAAAGGAACTCCTAGTTATTGTACATTCATTAAACAAATTTAGGCATTACATTACAGGCTATCAAACATTTGTGCATACTGACCATGCTACAATCAAATATTTAATGAATAAACTAGATGTGAATGCTAGACTCATAAAATGGTTCCTTTTATTACAACAATTTGATCTAACTATTGTTGATAAGCCTGGTAAGGAAAATGTTGTTGTCGACTTTCTTTCTATGATGAATTTTTCTGCAGGTGAAGAAGGAATGGTGGATGACCAGTTACCAAATGAGCATTTGTTTTCTATTTTAGTTCTCTCCCCATGGTTTGTTGATATAGCAAACTATTTGGTATCAACACAGTTCCCACCAAACTTGCCCTTCAAAGAAAAGAGCAATATAGTCAGGAAAAGTGCCCCCTTCACCTAGATTGGGGGTAATCTGTTCAAACTTGCCCCAGATCAAATCTTGAGAAGGTGTGTAAGGGAAGAGGAATTTTTTGACATCCTGTTGACCTATCATGATGGGCCTTGTGGAGGTCACTTTGCAGCAAAGAGGACAACATTCAAAGTGTTGCAAGCAGGCTATTATTGGCCTACTCTTCATCAGGATGTGAAAAAGTACATTAGTTAGTGTGATCGGTGCGAGAGGTTGGGAAAGCCTACTCCAAGAGATGAAATTCCCCTATAACCTCAAGTGACTTTCAAGCCATTTGACAAGTGGGGCATGGACTTCATTGGGCCTATCAACCCTCCTTCAAAGAGAAAATAGTACATCATTGTGTGCACTGATTATTTGACTAAGTGGGCTAAAACCAAGGCAATTAAGGCAACAACAGAAGAGAAGGTGGTTGAGTTCCTAAGCGAGAATATATTCTACAAATTTGGGTACCCAAGAGAGCTAGTCACAAACCAAGGCAGCCAGTTTACCTCCAACATGATTGAAGAACTTCTCAGCCATCCCAAAATCAAGCATAGGACATCCACTCTTTATAATCCACAAGCTAATGGGAAAGTAGAGGTGACCAATAGGGAACTAGAGAACATCTTAACCAAGGTAGTGAGCAACATCAGGAAGGATTGGACAGAGAGACTAGTTGAGGCCGAATGGGCCTATAATACAACATGGAAGACGACCACTAAATTTACACCCTATGAGCTGGTCTATGGAAAAAAGGATTTTCTATCCATTGAATTTGAATATAACACATTGAGGATGGCAGCCCAACTAGATTTTGATCTCATTCATACACAGAAAGAAAGATTGTTCCATTTGAATGGCTTGAATTAATTCATAATGCAAGCCCTCCTACATAGAGAGATAGTTCAGCTTCAGAGGAAGATCTAGCATGACAAACATATTAAGGAGAAGCGTTTTCAGGAGGGAGACTAGGCATTATTATATGATTCTAGGTATAAAGACTTCAAGGGCAAGCTAAGGACAAGATGGCTTGGAACTTATGTGGTGGAAAGATGCCATGATAATGGTTCAGTGCAAATCAGAACTATAGATGAAGAAGCCATTCCATTTCTTGTTAATGGACACCGATTGAAAATGTACAAAAGGCCTTTATCAAAACAAGAGTTCATTGATAATATCAATAAGACAGTGATGATGGTGGAGCAAGTTCCATCTCCTCCCTCATCAGGGCATTGAAAAAGAGAAAAAAGAATAAGGATTTAGGTGAAAACCTCCATGAGGCACCTAAGTCCCATCTTTGGGTTGAAAACCTCGTGAGGCGGCCCAAGGATGAGAAAAAATGAAAAAGAGTAAGAATATCCCTGGGTAAAAACCTTCCTTGAGGCGCCTAGGGAAGATATCTAGGGTGAAAACCTCTCTGAGGCAACCTAGGTGTTTTTCGAAAAAATAAAATAATGATAATGATAATAAGAGAAGAAAAAAAAAGAAGACACTTGTTATTTGCAGGTGGGTGAGAAAGATAATCAAGAAGCAAAGAGAAGATCCAAATGGAACCTTGCCTCACATATATTCATCTCCTCCACTCCTTACCATGCATCCCTCCATCAATTCCATTGCTTTTTTACTTCATTGCTTCAATTTAAGGTGAAGATTGTGTGTTATACAGGATCCCCTATATTCCTACAGGATCCCCTGAATGGTAGATTGGTTAGTGTTATACGGGAATAGTGTCCACACAGATGCTGCTATTCCCACTAGGATGGGTGGCTATCTTAGAAACCAAGAATCAAAGTCTACTATTGATTCCTTTTATGAAAATAGAAGAGAGGAGAACCAAGAGGGCCAACCTGAGTCTTGCGCTCGATTCCCTTTCCTTCTTGATAGAGTTTTGTGACTCGCTCTTTGTCTGCTCAACTTCAAAAGGACTTGTAGAATCACAACAACATACTACTATGCCAGAAACAACGATCTAAATTCATAAATAATGCAGGATCAGATGTACATTAACCATATACAAGCATATATAAACAAGTACACTAGAATATGGAAGGAAACAAGAATAGCTTTATTCAGATAAAAAGTAGCAAGAGGATAACAACCATGAGTAGCTCTGACCCAGCATCATCCTCCAGCTAAGAAGCCCTTCTTCACCTCAAGCAAAGCAAAATCACCCAACACTGTGAATGTACACCAAAATACCAACAACACTTCTCTATAAGTTACAAAATTCCAGCCTCTTCGATCTCTGTGAAGAGGGATCCATATATAGATGATTACAAGAGGTGAGTCATCTTTTGGGATCTTGATTAGTGTCTTCTCTCTGATAGTTCCTGATTCCACTTGGAGAATGAAGATCTCTTACTCATCCCTAGTCGAAAATGGAGTGGCAAGTGTCAGAGGGGAAGCTTTTGGAATATTCCATGATCTTCCACCTCGCATTTTGGTCCCTGTCATTTGTCCATTCCCGACCATCGCACCCTAGAAAGGAGCAAAACAGTATGCATCGCACCATGTACATTGGGAAGGTGATATGCATCGCACCCTCTGCATGGAGCTTTTAGTATGGTCTAGTTTTGACCATTTATGAGCAGTTTTCAGTGTAGAACTTTTGGAAGATGATGTAATCAGTTGACCTTGTTCCTTTAGGTAGTGAAGCAACACTTTTAGGGACTTAAGAGCCCTCAGTTTATGGACATTTTCTATTGGGGTTGAAGTGCCCAAAAATGTCTATAATAGTTAGGTCCCCAAAATTCATTCTAGACATGATTTGACCCCTCACCTCATGCATTACCATCATCCCTGCATCCACACACACTCCTACTCCCTTTGTCCATTCTTGTAGCATCCTCATAGCCCCAGCCAGCAATATGACATCAACTACAGGACATCCTGTAGGAAATCTTGTGGCAGCCTATCCCACAGAATATCAATCATCAGCTACAAGTCTTCACTAGGATGACCCAGGAGCTCTACAGCAACAACAACAACATCAGATCTTCAGTCATGGACACCTGCAAAAGCCAATAAACGATCAACAAATAGTAGAGTAGGAAGAAGAATGACCATCAATAGCACCTCTGATCTTCGACAATTGCACCGTGGCATCGGGACCATAGGTAAGTATCCCACTCACTCACTCACATGCATCATTTGATCAAAATTTGTAAAGGGTATGAGGTAGTTGGTTTATAAGTGAAAAGGTGGCAAAAAGGAAATTCTTTAATAAGTCAAAAGAGAATGCAAGAGTCTGAAAACAGTGACGTAAGGTGGGGCCCCGACCCATATTAAAGTTCGAGCGATAGCACAAGATTTAAGTAAACATGGGTTCCACGTCATCCGCCACCCTCATTCATTACCATCCACCTCATTCACCTTACCCTGTCACCTCATCTGGCATTCCATAGATGTAGTGTTGTTGTGGCAACCATTTTAGAATGTTTGAAGAGTTAAGAATTGGGGTAGAAACACCAGTTCACGAAAGACTCAACATACCCTATTTCTTGATGCAATCACTCATAGACTCCAACAACAAACTAAAGGAAGGGAATTCCCAACAGTTGGCTCATGATGGGTTGATTAGGATCCTCATTAAGGATGCCCTCCAAACCCTCATGATCCCTATAACATTGTCAATCTTCAGAAACTTACCAGCAGAGGATGACATCAAAACCCTCAACCATGATGTTAGTCCTTCTGTCAGTGAGGAGGAGGAAAAACAAGAAAAATAAGATACAGAGCTATATGGGGATGAGATGGATGAAGAAGAAACTAATAAAGAGGAAAATGATGAAAGAGAACACAAGGAGGATGATGTTGAAACAGAGGAAACAAAGGAAGAAATTGATGGAGATGAGAAAGAACAACAACAGGAAGAAGATAAGAAAAACATAGAGGAAATGCATGGCTGAGAGGACAACTGTAGGAAAAGGAAAACCAACTAGCATATATGGCCAGCCTCTCCTTAGAGGCCATCCAGTGTAGGATTCCAGCTAAATACTATGCTCTTTACCTCAGAGAATAATGGCTGCAATTTCACATTAAAATAATAGCACAAAGGGGCACCATGCCATTTCAGGACTGTAGGCACTTTATTGATCTTTGTGATCAAAGTGCACTAGAGGATAGGGCCAAAATGGATGAGTTTTACTTGCACAAGATGGCCCTCATAGACATGAATATTTGGGATCCTAATGCAAAGCTAAGTGATCTACAATTAATCGATTTGGCATCATCAATGAACCATGAGAAGTCAAGGGTTGCAAAGATGAAAAGAATATTGGCGAGAGAGAAAAATGAACCTCTTTTCATCAAAGCTAAACAATCAAATCCCATGGCCTTAATCAACAAACATAATCTAATTGCAAATGATCCTCAGCTAGAACCTAGATATCTTGCCGCCCAACAGTAAGCAATCTTGCATTTTGAGGATATGTTTAGGCTGCTAGGAGATGATAGTATACATGCCTTGATCCAAAATTGGATCCTTAAACTCTCTTAAAGCTACCCGAACTCTGTAAAATCTCATACCAAAGTTTAATGTCTTATGGATGTCGAAGCCTATCAGAAATAACCTCTGAACAATGACATTTTGCAGCCAGCACAAGAGCAACGAGGACCTTCAGTCAAAACGCATTGACCGGTGGCCCATGGCGACTGTGCATGGTATAAAAATGACAGTTAGGAGGCTTAGACCAGAAAACGGATGTAGTTTTTGATGCACGATTAGCACAAATGCACTTTGCTGGGAAAAACCCCTCGAGAAGGAAAGGCCTCGAGTGCTGAAGTGCATGGGAAGCCGGGAAACCGCGGGGAAAGAGCTAAGGCGAAAGGCGGGTCGCGCACTCTAAAATTGGTGGTATATATCGGAGGCACCCTTGGGCGATAAGTGGATTTGACTAAAACCGAGCGATTCCATTCAGTGCTCAATGCCTGTCTGGCAGATGAGAGAGAAAACTGCCTCTCATAGCGCTCTAATGAGCGAGCAAGTCAACCACGCGAAATGAGTGAATATCGTAGGATCTAGGGGCTCCAGATCTAACAGTGGAGATTGCAGGTGATGGATGACCAGGCTTGACGGTGAAATAAGCCATGGCACATAAAGATTTGAAGTCTGACGTGGACGATGAGTTGGCAGATGAGTCATTCCATAGTGCAACTGGATTACTGAACCGTTGAGGAAAAGCTAGTGCAATTCATGAGTGGAAAAGTTGCCACTTCCCTGTGGAAGATGGTGATGAAACAGAGGCAGAGAACTCCAAACGAACAACAACAGGCGAACCGAAAGGCGGAAGAAGAAATGAACAGTCGGGGAATGGAATGGTTATAAGAGCCATGAACAAACAGAGAGTAAAAGGGGGAGAAAAAGAGAGCAAACTAAGAGGCAGTAACAGAACCTGGAAGCAAAAAAGCTAGAGTAAGAGCTCATTGTAATAGGCAAAAGAAAAGAAAACAATGAGAAGACGCTGAATGCACAGAAAGCCTTTTGAGTTACTCGGAGGCCGAGTGGAAAAGCCAAAGAGCTCAATTGATAGTAGCATATTGTTGCTGGAGTTTCTTGGAGGTCGAGAAACTCACCGAGGCATGTAAAGGGCCACGAGAAAGAGCTTAGAGAGCCAGAGCAAATATCCAGAGTGAGCACCAGAAGCGAGTGATGAGAGCTAGAACCAGAGCCAGAGCCATAGAGCTAGAGCTAGAGTCAAAACCACAACTAGAGCAAGAGCCAGAGCCAGAGCTAGAAAGCTGAAGAGCTCCAAGAGCCAAGGGATAAGATGGTGTTCTGAGCCCAATGTTCCTATATAAAGCATTGGAGTTAAGTGTAGGCACTTGTAAAAGAACTATTGCCATAATCCCAGAGAGCCTAATCGAGTTGATTAGAGCTCAAGGAGATGTAGCCGAAGATATCAAGGCGAACTCCATATTATACTGTTGTCTTATGTGTTTGTTATTTTTTAGGGTTGCTTTAACTACTATTATATGTATTTATATAGAAGTTTAAGTACCTTCCCATATCAGCAAAAACAACAGATTTTAAAGTAAATAACCAACTGAAAACAAATACAAGCATACACCCATATTTTCAAGCATTTCTTAATTATGCATTGGTTAATCATTAAGACTTGGGAAAATTTAAAGCTTTGGAAGTGGGAGAGGTTCTTGTAAGTTAGACAAGAAGCCTAAGAGCCCCATTTTCAGATTAGGTGGTATCAGAGCTTAAGATTGATTAACCCCATCTTCAAGGAAGGTTGTAATAAAATTCTTGATTGATAGGGCAAAGATTGCTTGTTTGGAAAGTGTTTGGACAGTCAAGGATTGATTGCCTCATCGATTGTATGCTTGGTTGCAGACTGACTATTTTTTGAGTTTGCAGAGGTGAAGGGAAAGCTATTGAAGGCATTCTTCTATTCCAAAGGACCTCAGGGAAATCCTTGAAGCATAAGAGGTTTGTTGCAAAAGGTTGCTGAATAAGCTCTTTATTAGTCTTGTTTGAAGTTCTTTTATGCATTTTGAAAATGACAACTTCTACAAGTGAGTTCTAAAATTCTTCTTGCTCCCGAAGTTCCTTTAATGGAGACGTGAAGGAATATTTGTCCACCATGATGGATATGGTGAGAGAAATGTATGAGGATGGAAGGAAGAGCAGCATACTTAGAGAGCAGTTGAATTTCATGGAGGAAGAGAAGCAGATGATTTCTGGAAAATTGCAGGAAATAGAGAGGCAACTTCATATTGCAAATATGAACCTGGAAAGGATGCATGAGTTGGCGTCACAACTCTTTGTTGCAAAAGAAGCCTTGGCCAAGTATCAGCTTGAAGAAGAGGTAAATCATTCTTGTTTGTCTTCAAATTCTTCTAAGAATGCTTATATTGGTTCTTTTGAAAAACATACTAGAGGCATAGGTTCCAAGCTAATGTCCAAGATGGGCTACGAAGGAAAGGGATTGGGCAAACATGCACAAGGTATTGTTGGGCCAATAATGGTTGAGGAAAGGCCTAAGTATTTGGGTCTTGGCTATGGACAGTCTTATGGAGAGAATTCCAAAGCTGCCATGAAGGCCATTGAAACGGTTCCGAAAAGGAGTTTCATTGCAGGTCCTTTACCTCAGAAGTGTGAGGATTGTATTGAGGAGGAATGCAATAGCTTGGAACATCATTTGCATGATGCAGATGTTCATGAGCACATAATTGAACCAGAGAGTTGTGGAAACTCTGACATCCTTGAAGAAAGTGATGGTGTTCCAAAGGGAGCCACTCCATTTTCTTCACCTCCTCATGAAGGAAATAAAGGTGAAAGAGGCAGGTATAAATCTAGTTCTAAAAACATTTCTTCTAATTTTGTAAAGCATGGAAAAAGAATTGCATGTTCCTTTTGTGGTTTGGATAACCATTATGTTTCTAGATGTTGGAAGAGGATGGCCACATACAGGAAAGTTTTGAAGGAAAAGAAGCAAGCAGCCAAAGGTCCATAGGACAAGGCAAATCATGTTGTCAAAAGGATGCACGTGTGTTGCATTTATTGCCATAAGCAAGGGCATCTTGCTGAAAGGTGTTGGAATTTGAATCCAGCACTGCTTCCACCAAAGCTGAAGGAGAAATGGGAAAAGAAAATGTCAGGGATGGAAATAAAGATTCCAAGATTGATGTGATTCAGGATGATTCACATATTGACACTGATGTGCAAACAAAGGAGGGACCTTTGAAATGGATTGGTAAGAAATGGTTAGAATTCTTATCCAATTAAGGCTATATATCTAGTGATGCATCTGTTTGCATTTCCTTGTGGAATAAATGCAACTTGCAGGATCTCACCAAATGGTAAATAGAAAGAAGTTGAGTAGGAAACTCACTTTATAGCTGCAACTATATGTTCATTTCAGCTTTGAAGTGTACAATGTACTTAAGAGAAAGTTGATAGATGGAATGCATGCTTGAGCATGAGATGCTGGCTTGGGAGAAGTTAACTTGGTTCCTAAAATGGAGATAAGGATGAAGTGTTTCATATTTTGGAAAAGAGTCCTAAAGGTATTTTCCTTCATGCTTGACTTGAAGGGTCGTTTGTTGCAAAGACATGTTTTATTGGCTTGTCATTTGTATGTAGATGTAAGACATGGAAGGGTTCACAAGATGTGAAATCTGTTTCTTTGTTGAAGCAGGAGTTATCCCATGCAATTGTTGTCTGTTTGCATGATGTTGTTAACAATTGTTGTTGGCAGCTTTTTAAATAGGTAAAAATGAAAGTTTTGTGGAGAAGATGTACTTCCCATTTGTTTGGGCAACCTTGGATCAAGGATCAAGGCAAAGAAGCTCAAACTACCTTCTATAAAATTCATAGCAGAAGTTCTGCATGAAGTCAAGGAGGAAAATCGTTCTTCCCGAGATGACCAACCCATCGAAGAAGGGAAGTGGTTAGAGATTTTGGCTCAGAGGCACTATGCAAAGGAAAGTGTAGGGAGGCTGAAAGAAGAGGGTGTTGTTACTCACATTTACTACGTAGATCAGTATATTAGTCTTTTGTTGGACCAAAAGTTCTTTTAGTTGGAAGGTGTGATCCAAAATTAGATCCTTCAACTCTCTTAAAGCTACCCGAACTCTGTAAAATCTCATACCAAAGTTTAAAGTCTTATGGATGTCGAAGCCTATCATAAATAACCTTTGAACAACAACAATTTGTAGCCAGCACAAGAGCAACGAGGACCTTCGGTCGAAACGCATTGACCGGTGACCCATGGG
>APFE031489298.1:0-11259 GCA_000404065.3 Pinus taeda
CATGCTTTGACATGCTCAACTTTTTAGTTTGTTCAAAATTTATGTTTTCTACTGTCTAGAGAGGATTCTAATGGTTGTTTGCCCTCTTTAGCTCCTTCTCTATCATCCCTGATCATCCATCTCAGATTAAGGCATCAGCGCCCACTCCTACCTTGCCCCAAATATCCCCCTGCAAAAACTGTGCTCAATCCCCGCACCCTGAATTGCATTCCCTCCAATTGCCACCAAAAAACCAAAAATCTTTAAATCAACCCCCCTTATCAATTTACTAGCCTAATATCTTTGATCCTAATTGGTCAGCTTATCATATTGAAAGATCTACCGAATCTGACCCGAGAGAGCCTTCTCATACCTCGTAGGGCTAGCTACGAGGTGAAATGGTTTGATGTAGCCTTGAGAGTTTGTCTATCTTAGCCTAGGTAAATTCCAAGCGCTAACACAACAAACAATTATTATTTGACTTTGAAGCACTTATGAAGGCCAAGTTGGCTATGAAAATGACACCTGGATTTATTCTAGTGTCGGTCATGATCACCCTTTCTCTAATGAATGCAAGAGATGTGAGGTTGTCTGAAAATGTTTCTTCCTCACTTGTACAATTTTTTTATGAAGCTCATCATAGGTGATAATGTATGTATCCATCTTCAGACCATCATCGAGAGGAACACTATCCTATTCCTCGCTTGGAGCTTTCTCTGCTAGAGGTTGAGGAGACTGAATGGTGACATGATGTGTACTTGGAATTAGGTCAAAATCTTGGTTCTGTGGCTCTGGTTCCTCCATGTCTTGAATGCCAATCAACTCCTCTATCTATTGAGCAAGCTCTTTGTCCTGCATCTATTTTCTCTCCCCATATGACTATCAATTCCGTTCTAGCTATTTAGATTTCCTTTGCATTGTTTCTTCTGTTATTGCCTCTTCTCTTCACCTTTCTTCTTCTTCTTACTTCTGCCTCTCTTCTTCGTCTTTCCTCTTTTGCACATATTCTTCCTTCTTCTTTCGCTTTGCTTCCTGCATCGTCTATTTTCTCCTTTCCTCTACTGCTAAAGCCACTTTCATAATGGCTGGATCTGCTTTCATTTTGTGACTTCATTCTCCCTGTGGATTGTGGACAACCTTCCTCTTTCCCTTCTCATGCACAGGTTTGCGCACTTCTTCTGGTGTTGCCTATGGAGTAGCTTCCTGCAGTAGAGAAACCTGTGAAGTTCCTACAAAAATGATTGGCTCATGGGACTTGGAGGCATTATAAATGATCCTCCTCTAGCCAGTGAAAGGTCCCACTTAGCCACCTAAAATGGATCTCACATAGTGGTCTTTGAAAATACTCCTCGGATCGTACGGATTGAAATCTTGAGTAATGAATGCAAATATCTCTATCGCTTTCTCTTTGATATCTGTAACTTTCAAGTTCTTAATCTCGTACAATCTGATTTGCATAGGAAGAGATGGCCAAGATGCTTTCTTCTTCCTCTGCAACATTGCTGACAACCCTATGGAGAGATGATATGCAACTTCTTGCATGACCAACTTATTGGTGGCATACCTTGGTAAAATATGTGGAAACTTCTGTCCCCCGAACACTCTAAGGAAGGTACCATCCGGTGAGGCAAACTAATATGCTATCTACGACACTACTTCCATTTCCCCATGTGACCTGCAAGTTGGATCTTCCTCAAAGATCATCTTGTATAGCGAAATGAGGAAGTGATCAGTTAGCTTCTCTATTACTCCTCTGTGGCTGCACTTTAAAAGAAACTTGTAATAAACATACATGATAGGCTCCCGTGGTGTCTAAGTCAAATTCATGCCATGGAATGCATTGTGCGCACAAATGTCATTCAATAGATATGCAAACATATAAAATCTAGCTTGCCCACCCTTGGGAGGACTAAGGGAGTTAAACACATAGATTTGCAATTGTTGAGCCAAAAAATCTGACCAGTTGAATGGTTTACCTTTTTTCACAACTTGGTTCAATAATAAAGCCCACCCTTCAGGAAAGGTCTCAGTGCTCTGTTGAGCATAGATTCTGCAACATAAGATGATCAACAACTGATAGAACCTCCTGAGAGATCTCGTCGTGTATGTGTTGGTGGGTGTCTGAAGAAACTTTGATGGCTATTTCATCTAGCCTTTACAATCTCCTTGGTGTTCAAGTGGTTGGTCTTGACATAGAATTATGAATCCATGAGCGATTCTAGCTTAGGTAAGTAGTACATAAGATGATAGTCTACTACTAAAAAAGAAGCAAGCCTCCGCCCATTGGTATTGCTAATAGTCATAGTATTTGGATTTGCGTGAGACAATATCTAGCTAATAACATTTGCAGATGGAAATGATGGGTACCTGCATACAACCTTGTGTAACCCTGACTTCTGAATATTGACATACACTTGCCAGTCTTCCAGATCTACTTTGAAGGTCCTTGCTGAGAAAATTTCATTCACCTTCTGCCATGTGAGATATGATTCCTTTTCCACAAATAGTTAAGTGTTTGAGTATACTAGAAAGTAAATTGGCGTACTCTCAACTGCCTCCCCAGTGATTCTCTTTGTGGTATCCTTTGAAGTAGTTCTCTTGGGTGCCATGATAACAATGAATGATGAAGAGAAGTCCTCAGACATGCAATACCTATGGGAGGAAAAGGCACTCATGGTAGATAACAAATTAGCTTCAACAAATCAACTTACAAAGCAAGATCAGGCACAACCACATGCATTAAATGGGAAAATTTTGCAGTTTTGGAAGTGAAGGGAAGGATACTGGCTGTGGGAACTGTGAATTGTGCAGTCTCAACAACTAGTGATGTAACTTGAGGCTAGAGCTTGCACAATGTGTAGTCCACCCTGGGAAGACTATTGTAGAGACTACACATTGCGCAGTCTCAGTGGCCAAGGTGGTAGGCTTGAGCCCTGGAACTGCACATTGAGTAGGTTAGTCAACCTTTACTGTGCATTGCATAGTCTTAGAGGCAAAGCTTGCAGCTTGAGCTCTATACTGGCACAATGCCCAACTAGACAAGGTGAAAACTGACCAAGGAAAGGGCAGATATGCCCGATGAGAGTGTGGGAAACAAGAAGATATGAGTGATGGTGCATGTTAAAGTGAATATATGGCTAATTATGGGTAGATAAGTGTGAAACAAGTGTGTAAGATCAACATGCAAAAGGAAAAAATAAACATGCAAGAAGAGTCTCCCCAAAGATGACCATTAACGGGAAAAAACAGGAAAACTAATGCGGTACTTGTGAAAGGAGAATGGTAGATTGAATCAACACTTGAAAATATAATATACATTAAAACGACAACAACCATTAAAATAAATAAGAAAAATAACACTCAAAGAAGCCAAATGACAAAAAGTGACATGAAAGCGATAAAATATGACAAAAGAAAAACTCTCCCAAAAAAGCACCGCAAACTCCACCGAAGGCTCCTTGATATTCTTAGGAATGCTAGATCTCCAATATTGAGTGTAGAAATGATATCTAGGGGAATCAGTTAAATAAATTTGGACTGATTGAGGTTTATGATGCTTATGCCTAAAGTCAAGGAAAAAACGACACTTAGCAGAAAGTTTCCAAAATAGTAAGTATGCCACCTTCGAGAAACTAATTAATGGATCCCTATTTTCTAGGGATGTTTTTTTCTTTTTTTCCTTTTTCCTTTTTTAGGAAAATTTGCATGCACACTGGAAAGAAGGATTGCACAATTCCCGAGGACTGGGCAACTTCTTGACTCAATGCATTGTGCAATTTTTGAGCTCAAGGGATGGTTTGCGCTATTTCTATCAACAAGGTTGGGCTACGATCCAAAACTACACAATTCTCAAGCTCAAGGCTAGCATGCCAAAAGGGATTGCACAATTTTAAGAGGGAAGACTGACCTGCCTTCCAAGATTGCGCAGTTTTGGAGGCAAGCCAACAATGCTGCAAGGTCAAGTCAGAAGGTTGTTTGTGACTTAGAATATTTATATCAGGATCAAAACAAGCTAACACAAGCATACCTAAAGATAAGTCTTTGACATACCATGAATATTTGATGACAGTAAGATATAAACTCCCGTGGATAGAAAGAAGGCTCCAAAATCAAAGCATAGGCAAAATTTTGGAGGGTGGTTGTAGCAACTACAACACTTACAAAACACAAATTTCTAGTCGATCCTGTGATGTGAAATATACGAGAGTGTTATAATCCTTCCATGCATGAGCTTCAATTTGAATTTCATTTCTCTATGATTCTAGTTGTGGATTAATCCCCTTAGAAAACATCACCACCATCATATCTTTCATACTCACAAAACCACTCCTTGTGAGGAGTCATAGGGAAAGATGCACCTGAGTCGATCAACCATGCCTGATGATCTACATGTGTACTTGAAGAAGCCAAATACACACCCCCTCCTTCATTTGAGGAGGTTTTTTCTTTTGTAGAAGGAGTGTCATCAACTCCCTTTTCTTTCTTTGGAATTTTAGATTTACAATCTTTCTTGTAATGGCCTTGTTTTCTACATCTAAAACACAATTTTACAAATTTTCTTGGAGATTTAGATATTCTTCTAGATTTATAGCTCCCATTTGAGGACTTATTTTTATTTCTTTTTTGGGATTTTCCTCTTAGAAATAAGGCATCTGTGTTCCGAATTTCCATGTTTTTTATCACACCTCCTTTGATAATAAGGATGAGACTATATTGTTGAAACTTAAAGTGGTTGCATTACTACCTATGATAACACCCACACTATCCCATGAGTATGGTAAAGAACACGACAAACAGGCGCACTTATCTTTATCTCAAATCTTAATATCAAAAGATAATAGATGACTTACCATAGTATTGAAGGTGTTTATATGCTCTATCACCTACTCTCCATCCTGCATTCTCATATTGTATAGATTTTTGCATAGGAACAAATTGTTCACTAGGAAATTAGACTTATACAAAGTCCCTAACTTATTCCGCAATTGCTTTGTTGTAGCTTCCCTAAAAAATTCATTAATATTGAATATGAGAGACACAATCGTATTTTTCTCTGAATTTTCATCCAAATTGTTCTACTCTTTTATCGATATCCTTATTGGTGCAATACCTAGATCCACAATGATTCATTGATCTTTGTCCACCAATAATTCTTCCCTTTTAAGCTTCCATAACTCAAAACTCAGCCCATTGAATTTATTGACCTCTATCTTTAAACTGTTTGTTGTTTCCTTTCACCAAAAGAATCATTTCCGCAAAGCTCGCACTGTAAGAGGGTCTCCATAGTCTTGAGCAAAACCTCTTGGCCATAAAAGAAACCCCTTGAATATATAACTACTCTAATACCAAATGTATGTACATGTGCACTTAATTGTTGCAAATAAATTCCTAGTAAAAGAAAAATGACGTAATGGAGAAGACACACACTAACACAAAGATTTTACCCTGGAAACCCAAATTTGGAAAACTAGAAATATTTTTCAATCAATTTACTGTATCTTAGAATACAATTGTAGTTCGTTAACTAAAACTAAAAAACCATGGGATAAACCACCATGTGCCACAATAATGCTGAAGGAATAAATCATGTGACGGATGAAAAAAACAACCCAAATAATTTTTTCATGTGTACGAAGAAGAAGGGGCACTTACACCCACCACCCCCCCCCCACATGACCCCCCTACTGCACCCCACATAATGTACATCACTTGGAGGTAGTCATGCAAAGAATATAACACATACCCAACATTTTTGGGGATCTTTATGTAATCAATCATGCTCTTTCCATTATGTGTGATACATGTGGCCTTACCCATCCTTTTACCTATTGAATGCTTTACATATAACAATGATGTGAGGTTTCATAAATGTGGTATTCTTCTTTGAAGTGCATAAGTTACTTACTACCATACACTAATTTCTTGTTCCATTGTTCCACATCTTTAGCTAACGACAAGGGCTATGCAAATTCTAGGATTTTTTCCATATGAAGGTTTCCTTTTCCCCATTAGAATCTCTAAACAACACTATATTCCCCTTCTCTTTATATTATGTTATGTCTCATATTAGGTAGTAGTTTGGATCTTCATTGTCTAACTCTTTTTTTTGGGGGATTTGATGATTGAGGGGAATAAGAGCATGTTTCCAAGAAGGTGGAAGTGCCCCTCTCTTGTAGTTTGAGCTAGATATATTGGTTGTTTTTCTTCAATTTCTTCTTGGTTATGTTGCCTTGAAGCTCTTCTTTTATAATGGGAAAAAATCCTTCATACACACCTAAACTTGTCTTGATTTCAGATTAAGGCATCTAACAAACATGGAATAAAGTTCTCTGGTAACTTTTCTCCATGCCCATTGGATTCCCTAAACCTACAATTGAGATAAGGATACCCCTCACACCCCCCCACCCTATGAAAATTTATGGATATTTGTTGCCTTATTTTTGAAGTCCAAAGTCTTTATTCTCAAACATATTGAATCCTAGGACTCCCATGTTCATGGGTCTCAACTAGGACAATAATGCTCCAACCTTCTACTTAAGGCCTTAGGTTCTGAATTTTCTCTATAAACATTCCCTACAATTCCATATAACTAGTTTATGTTTGCCTTGAGTCTTATGGGACACCTATTCCTATTCTTGGTTTATGCCTAAGAACTCTTTGATCTTGGCCTTGCTAGTGAATAGGGAAATCTCGTCACCCAAATTCTTGCTTCCTTTACTAAGGGAAATTCCTTTATTTTTTCTTCATGTTGGATAGGTGTAAAGTCCTCATCATTGAACCAATTAGACTCCCTTCAATTACTTCCTTGCTCTCGAGATATAGGATCCATATTTATCATTCCAAAGGGTGATCTTCAATGCTTTTTCATTAAAAGTGGTGACATTTTCCTATTCTTAATACACATTCTATAGGGTCTACCTATCGTTAATCTCTTCCCAAAACCCTTTTGTTTTTCTAGGTGACTCCTCTCCCTTCCATTTCTTCTCTAAATTCTTTGTTATGATATTCTTTTCCCTATTTTGACTCTTATGTTCCTCTAAGAATATTGTTTTAACTTCCATGGGCTTCACCACCTTAAGTGTTTTCGCATCTCTTAATAGGTTTCTTTCTACCCTTTCCCACCTTTTATTGTTCTTAATTTTCTCCTCAAGCTTAGTTTCAAATTCCTTAGCTATGACTAACAACATCTTCATTGCCTTGAGTTCCATTATTTCTTGGTTGATCTCCCCTTCATCCAATAATGGAAACTCTTATTGGAAGTGTTTCCCTTCAAGTTATTTGATGCATTTTTCATTTTTTAGGTTCTTTAAATATGAATTTTCAAGGTCCAATCCTAGTGCCTAGATGACTTCCTGTTTAATGTAAACTTGTGATTTAAGTTTTTGGTCATGTTGTTTGGTATTCTCTAGCATATTTTCCAGGCCTTAAATGATATCTTGATTATTATGGTATCTTTACTAATGTTGACTTTATTTTATTTATTTCTGGTGAAAGTGCCCAAAGTTCTACTTTAATTTGACCTTAAATTGTTATGCAACTCGTGATGAGGATTCACACTCTATAAATAAAATATTTACCAACACATATGCACCCAATTGGGTAGATGTCAATAGATATAAAAAAAGGAGTTAAACATTCTATGTGCCATTTCTCCAATGGTAATCCCTTTTTCTTTGGTCATTAACTAAATACCCTTTTTATTTGTCCATCTAACTAAGAGAAGTGGAACCCTTAACTATGATACAAATATTCCATCACATAGGAGGAGATGAGGATGACAATAGGGTTGCTTGGTACAAGAATAAAATAATGATATTATATATATATATATATAATATATAATAATATATATATAGATATAGAATAATTATTAGGTCAGAAAATCTTTCTTATGATTTTCAACTTTGAATTTATTGCCATCATCTAACCACTCCGTTCCTTCTTATTTAGCTTTCTTTAATACTGCATGACTTACTGTGAACAACCCCAAATTTGTTCTCCATCCTCAAACAACTTCACTAATTCCCATTACCTTACCACTTTTTAGG
The DNA here is from genome assembly GCA_000404065.3 of Pinus taeda. Lineage (NCBI taxonomy): Eukaryota > Viridiplantae > Streptophyta > Pinopsida > Pinales > Pinaceae > Pinus > Pinus taeda. The sequence goes on from APFE031489298.1 coordinate 8,028, forward strand.
GAGGACTTCAGGCGGCCCTACTGGATTCCATACTTGGTAATGAGTTTACTTGGCTGGACTGGTTGCTCTTTCTTTATTGCATGAAGGACTATATAATATATATATATTATATATATATATATATATTATATATATATATATATATATTATTATGTCTTATACATAGATATGTATATACATATATGTATATATAATATATATATATGTTATATATAGTTTATATAATATATTATATATATATATATATATATATATATATATTATTGTATGTTATATTATATATATATAGATGATTAAGCTAGGCATTATATATATTATATAATACTAATAATATTATATATAGATAGATAATGTATACATAGATATGTATATACATAATGTATTATATAATATATATATATTATATTATATATATATATATATTATATTATATATATATGTATGTATGTATGTATGTATGTATGTATGTATGTATGTATGTATGTATGTATGTATGTATGTATGTATGTATGTATATATATATATAGTGATAAGCTAGGCATAATTTTGTATTTCTTTAAACAAAATACAACATTCTTATAGCTACTGGCTAGCCACTTGGGAAACCATACCAATAGAACAAAAAAAGAGTTTATCTCAAAATAATTGGTTCAACTATTATGACATAATTATATAAAACGAAATATCTAGATCTCTCTGGAAATATATTGTTTAACTTAGAACTAGAGATGTTAACTAAGTTATCTTTCCTACTTAGATAAAACAAAAAACAAAAAAATCATCTTGACCAATTATGTTTTGCAAGAATCCACCTTAATGTCTGAAGGATTAGCTTCCTCTTCATCAATATTAGGGAAGTCTAAGTCTGCAACTTTCTTCACAAGAATAGACACCATCCAATTTTGTAAGTTGTAGTTGCAAGGCATTGATCCTGCGCAGAATTCCTTGTTGCGCCTCACTTCTCCCCATTAGGACCTTGCCCATTATATATATATATTGTTTAACTTAGAACTAGAGTTGTTATCTAGGTTATATTTCCTACTTCGATAACAACAAAAACAAAAAAATAATCTTGACCAATTATGTTTTACAAGAATCCACCTTAATGGCTATAGGATTAACTTCCTCTTCATCAATATTAGGGAAGACTAAGTTTGCAACTTTCTTCACAAGAATAGACACCGTCCAATTTTGTAAGTTGCGGTTCCAAGGAATTGATCCTAAGTAGAATTCCTTGTTGCGCCTCACTTCTCCCCATTAGGACCTTGCCCATTATGGTTTTAATTTTTGAATAGATATCAATAATTTGGATTTACTGGGTCTACCTAGAGCATGTGCTTCTTAAGTATGTTATTTAATGACCAATAGTTTTCTCTCCTCTAAATCAAATTTGAAACATCATTCCACCTTAGCCTCTTCCTCTACCACATTGATTTCCCACCTTGCAGCACAAAATGTGCGTTCCCGGTATTGAGTAGTACAAATCCAACATTAACTTGAACCATAAAATGGGGAGGATCCCTTCTCCCATGAAATATGCAGTGAACTTGAGCAGAACTAAGACAAATAATAGACTAGAGACATGATGAATAAGGAAATAGCTAATGATGATAGGGATACTTTGAGAAAATAAACCCATTGATGACCACTAGCAAAAGGAACATAGAGAAAAGGGATGGGAGAGTTGGGCCAAGCAATAAGTAGGAATACAATGATACATAAATTGAGGAAGTGAGCTAAGACGAGGTGAACCCGAGTTCACAGAGAGAGAGGGTTGCTTGATTGCTTTAATTAGAGGGGGTCACCTATAAGAATGGGAAATGTAGCTAAGAAACAAGGAAGGAAATATGAAACTTACCCAAACAACATATAGAGTTGAATGTCCCTTTGAGCATGTGTAACTTTTAAGGTTAACCAACCATAAAACTGAAACCATTTCCATCATGATTTAGGAATGCACTAGAGCCAAACTACAATAATGATCAAATGTGAGAGTGAACATTGGTCAGTGTAGACTAACATTGAGGTGGTGTACCTTAACCCCCTCCACATCCTTGCTAACACAAAAAATGCATGAGAAAACTAGTTATCCCATACTTGTAGATACAATGGTGGAAGATGCTTAGGGAGGAGTGTCATCATGTGGGAGTCCTAGAGAATATACTTATCATGAGGGGAATATCGATTATAGTTATTATATACTCCTAAAGTTGTTAAATTTTAGTATACAAAGATGAGGGATATAAGTAATGTAACCACCCCTCCCACATTTACCCAAATTCACAAGCCTGTTAGGGTAAACATGTGATGAGTGTCACTATGTCATGACCTGACCTCCTAGTTTTGGTTAAGGAAGTGGGGCCTACAAATTGACCACAAACTAACATCCTATTGGGACTACAAATCACCCAGGAGTTGAAAAAACACCTCAGGTAGTCAATCATTGACGTGGAACCTTGTTTCACTGATCTAGACCCACATCACACCCTTGCCACTGCTTCCATGTGGTTATGAGGCTCCAACCACACTCATAAGCCTAGCTTCCAACAATTATGACCTAAATTCTTCAGTTCTAAGCATGCGGTTCTCTGATCTGTGTTGCCTTTTCAGGACAACCTCTATACCACTTCCCAAAATTTCCTAAGACCTTCCAAAAGAATAATTAACATGATGATAAAGCTAAACAATCAATCTCAACTCAAAAACTTGACCCAGGTTACCTAATCCATAACAAACATTTTGTCAAACACATGGAAAACATAGCAGCTACAAGTCATGAATGCGCATTTGATAAGAAGAGTATGAAATTAATTTGAGAATAACCAAGAAGACTCTATGCCCTCTCCACACAACAACACATATTAGTCAATATATTCATCAAATGTTAGATAACTAAACAAATCATGATAAGAGCCATAGATAACATACATCATGCAACCAACAATTAACCAACAAATAACCAACATAGAAATCATGGAAACTCAACCATAATATCACCAACATAATCAATACAAATGCTCATATATCATGTAGTGCCCACCCTAGTTTCTTGACTCTAATATGATATTACCTTGCATACTTTAGTCTATGAGTAACTCAGGCTGAGGATCCAGAAACATGACTCTATTATCAGCGAATGTGATGGTTATGTATGTTCTCTATTAATATTATGATTACGATATAATTAATGGTTATGTGTATTTTCTATTGATATCATGATGGTGATAGTAGT
>APFE031489317.1:0-28701 GCA_000404065.3 Pinus taeda
TACTCCATCAACATTGTCAGTGAAATCTTCAAAAAAATCTTTTCTATGAGTCATGTGACAGGTTGCTCTTGAATCAAGTAGCCAATCATTTTTCCAGGAAGCAAGTGAAGTATTAAACAAATCTTCATTACTCCAATGTTACATTGTGCCTCAACATAGTGAGCGGATTCAGGTGCTTTACCTTTGTCTGTATCATCAGTTTTACCTTTCTGTTGGTTTCTTCTCTGCTCAATTTTGTCCCATGGTAGCTTGCATGTGGAGGCATCATGTGATCCATTTCTTTTGCAGCGAATACAATGTAAATCTGCTTTTTCTCCTTGAGGATGTCTGCCCCCCCTGCCTCTGAAGTATCTTCCTCTTCCTCTTCGTCCACCTCTTCCTCTTGTAGAATCTTGAGCAGGATATTTTTCTTTATTAGCCATGCATACAGTTTCTTCAGAAGATTCAGGGACTGTCTTCTTTCCAAAGGCTTTTTCTCTTTCAGCAAACTTTTTCACAAGAGAATCAAAGGTTATATCCTTGAGATTTCCATTTGCTTGCAAAGACTCAAGATAATTGGAGTATGTAGGATACAGTGCCTTGAGAAAAGCAATAAGAGATATATCTAGCTCAACTTTAGTGGATTTGATATCATGCACTATAGATTTATTTCAGATGCAAGAGCAAGAGGGTCATTATTTTGCAGTTCAAGAGTGAAGAGTTTAATCATAAGTTGGACGACTTCAAGTGCAGAATGTGAGTCATAGAGCTCTTTCAGCTTTTTTAAAGCTTCAAAGGCAGTTGAACATGTTGTAATGTGATGACTCACCTCCTTATTTACAGACGCTGCTATTAATGCATACGCTTTGCTGTTCTTGTTTTCCCAGATGGCGAGCTCTTTGTCTGATGTAGGCTTTTCTGGGTCACTGTATCCTTCTCCAACACACACTCCTTTCCACAGCTCATTGAAAATGAGGGTGTGTTGTACCATCCGGGACCAGTCGGGATAGTTCTCCTTGCCAGTGAGAACTATTCCTATCATAGAGATGATTGAATGCATTCTGTAAAAATTACTTCTGCTGATATAAAAAACTTTTGCTGATAGACTAATACTTCTGATGGCAAAAAAAAATTGCTCTTATGAAGAAAAAACTTCTGCTGCTATACAGTCAAATTTTCTCAAAAGAGTAAAAAGATTTTAAAATCTTTATTCATTATATTTTCTTCCAATATCTCTGTAAAATATCCTTCATAATGCCTCCCCTTTTCTTCTTTAAACAAAAACCATATATATTTTTTACAGTACTAACTTCCCAAAACTCCTCAATATAATAATGTATATACACTTCCCTTATATGCCTTATAATAACAAACTCACTTAAACAATGTATATACACTTCCCTTATATGCCTTATAATAACAAACTCACTTAAACCAAATATGGTGAATGAATACGACTTCACTTAAACCAAATATGGGTGAATGATTATTCACTTTAACGTGAACTATGGGTGAATAAAATATTCACTTCAATGTGAACTGCACACGGTCCAGCAAAAAATTATACTCAGACTCCACACGGTCCACCAGTTCTTATCTCAAATCCGTAGATGGAATAGTGTATGAAACAGCATATAAAGGCTCATATCAAGCAACATTTAAAAACGTATTAGGCAGCATGCTTTACCAAGTTCGAGTTACATTCGGGATGACGAGAGCGGACTGCATTGTTACCATTTCTCAGTAAAAATTGTACTGCTAGTCCAAGCTACTGAATCCACCGCAGATTTTTCCATCCATTGGGATTTAAATGGTCTAGAAAAAACGTATAGTTATTTTCTTAGTAGAGAATCCACAGGCAGTAGCGTAGCAATTTTGGAATATTATTCAGAAACCATTGGCAAGCAGGGCAGGGCGTAGAATGTCCATTTTGGGCCCGCGCTCACTGTTGATGAACGCAGGGATGGGAATCACCGAGGAAGAGCGGCTTCACAGGTGGTGAGAAGGCTCTTCGAATCCACACGGGCGCGGCTTAAGAGGCTAATAGAAGGGGCAGCAGAATTACAGAATTGCAGTATTGAGATTCTACACAAAATGATTACGAATCAGAAGGGTTATGAAAACAATTTGCCTTCAGAAGCGTTACGGAAGACGTATCTACCATTTACGGAGCCCTTTCACCCAAAGCATATCTTCAGGCAGCGTTCGTTTCAGCTATGACACCATTTGGTATGCAGCTTCAGGCAGGCAGGCGTTTCCTTCAGGTGAGGGACAGAGGAGCAGAAGGCAGGCAGGAGTTACAAGGTTAAAAATAGAACCTGGGACCTGTGCTCTGATACCATGTCAGGCCAGGGTAACTCCAGGCTTAATGAGCGAGAGAAAACTGATGTTGTTATTCATTAGGTAATCTACATTTATATATACAAATAAAACGGATCAGTTCATCTTCTGGATGACTGTCCGGTTCACCCATCCGTTTCGGATTAGGTGTCAACAATTCTCACCATGAAGATCTAAGGCAATGGAGAAGACTGCCCTTCCTGGGTAGATGGTGGATCACTTGGTGATGGATATAGGCATGGTTCAGAGGTGATGGATAAAGGCATGGTGGGAGAAAAATTGGAAAAATGTAGTGGGTTTGGGTGTTGATACATCCCCATCAGTTATACGATTGTGGGAATAACCCTAGGGCGAGGGATCACCCTAGGGGGGGAAATTGGAATGTTAAGGGTGGATGATTGGAACAATGAGAAGGGCGGATGGTTAAAGGGTAGGGGTGGGAATTGGGAAGGGTTTGGGGAGACGGTTATAGGCATGGGAGAATTTATGAAGGAAAAAGGTGGCGGGTGTGGCCGACAATACATCCCCATTGGTTGTACAATAGGGGGAAGCACCCTCGCGGAGGAAATTGGGATGGTACTGATTGGAGAAGTGTTCCCAATGCTATAGTTTCTTTCACCGACATGCTCATCAAATAATTGGAGTCGACAAGTTGGCCCGTCAACTGTAACAACAAAAAAAGTTCATATAGTTATGCCTATGCATTGCAAATGATAGTATATCATATTTCACATGAAAAAATGCATAACATTAGATTTACCATTTTTGTGTATAATAGAATGTTGCACTAACTCAGGCATGTGGTCCACAGTTCTTTGTTGTTGAGAAGACAACTCCGGTTGTTTATTCATGCTCTTTTTTTTTGCACGAACTCGTCCAATCCTTTCAAATTGTAGTTTATCTTTCCTTGCATTTGACTTGCAACCACAACACCTTTTCTTATTGTCTGGGCTCAAGAAATTATGTTTTCTCTTGGTAGTGATCTTGGATGGAGTTATAGTATTGAAAAACATTTTGTTGTATTCTTGACATACTTTGTCTACCAAGTTGTTTAATGCATATGCCTGTTCCAAATTTATAGGTATTATAGATCTCAATTTCTCATGAGTTGATGAGTTAACGCGTTTCATCTCATCATCTTCAAATAATGCACTATTTGGCCGTACATTGGTCGTTTCAACATTATATGAGAAATTATCTAAATCATCAATGCTTGTTTCATTTTGATAATTTAGATTGGGAGGAGAATCAAAGCATGGTAGAAGCTCTGTTTGGATTTCTGGGCCCAATATAGGTGATTCATTCAAATCAAATAAAACTCTAGGAATTTTTGTAGTAGGATTAGTGACATTAGGCAATAGATTTTCACCCAAACTAATGTAACTTGCCAACATCTCAACTTTCAATACATGTTTACAGACGTTTCCATTTAAGGCCCACTTGCAATTACAGAAGTGTAGATTGGAATCTTTATATATGACATTGTACCAAATATCACGAGTATTATTATTTTGGCTACGAACCCAATAATTGTTGTTACTCTTTTCATCAGGTACACAATCTTCATTTGGGATTTGGTTAGCTCTACATTTGGATGAATTCAACTGTTCTTCAATTTTCTTGCGTCGTACAAAACCAACTTCTTTTAAACGTTGCATATGATTGTAATATAATACAACCTTTGTCAACAAGACATAAATCAACCAATCAACCCGACTATGGCATGCATTGTTTTTCTCACTTAGGTACCTTTGCTTGATATACTGATGGTAAGACTCAATTGCATTCTTTGTATTTTTCTTGGAATGTGGAAAATTTCTGTACGCTTTTGCCCACATATCTGCAGAAAGAAATTTATTGGTAATGAATTAATAACTATACATATGACATGCAAAATAGAGTCATTAAAGCCACTTATAAGAAACTTACATATTTTGTTGTTGGCTAACCAAGTTGTTTTAAAATATTCCAAAAACTTTGTATGGTCTTTGAATCCTTCAAATAAATTTTCAACTGCCTTTTTTACAGATTCATCTTCACATGTGTGCATGATTTCTCCTAAAGCATGGAAAATGCGGATTTGGTTTTCCCTTCCTTGGACTTTGTTTCCAACATTCTTCAACCATGCACGACGAACATGCCACACACATAATAATATTGTACAGTTGATTGAAGACCAGGAATTAAATAATTTTTAGAGAGAATATACATTAAGAATATTTTTATGTCTCTTATAAAAAGAATAAACACATCACCTTAACGCTTCAATTTCAGCACTAGCATCATCTGTAATGAAGGCTTTAACATGCCAATCTGGTCGCTCTTTCTTCCCAATAGCAAAGAGGGTTGACATCCATTTATAAATATCAACTATAGTATTGCGTGATGATATCACCCAAGCTACTGGAACCCCATTGTGATGTTTGTCGAAGACCATTAAAGTGTAAAGTTGATACTACATTACAAACAAAGTACAAAATTATATTTATATAAGATACAAGCATTAAAATGGTGTTGAATAAATGAATTAGATTTAGGATAATTTTGTACTCACCTCGTACTTATTTGTACTAAATGTTGAATCCATTGAGATTATATTGTTGTGAGAATATTTTAGCATCATTGAACGCATCCACTTTGTCTGTATGCCTATGATAAAAGGGATGTTTTCAGCAAGATCTTGTTTTTGGTAGAAGAAAAAGCTCTCAACATGTTCCTTATACCAACATTCTACACTGATTGGATCACTTTGATCTTTAACATACTCTAACCTTATGGTATCATTGTAAATGTTTAATATACCTTGTTTTGTCATGTATGTATCTCGATATGTCCCTGTGTATAACTCACCGAGTCCATCCTTCACATCAGATATGAACTTGTCCCATATCATTGTAACATTAAAACCTCTTTGGATTAAATGTTGGACAATAGATCACATATCCCTTGTTAAATGTGGTGCATAACTGAATCTCATAAGCCTACCGATTGCATCTTTTCCATGACAAACAACATTGGATTTATCAATATGCCTACATGCAATGTATATTATTACAACATCATCTGGTCTAAGTTGAAGTCATCACAAAATGAAGTGACATTAGCAACCAACTTTAATACTTTCATGTCGATTGTGTTTTTCATTTTGATCTGAGGATGCACTCATAATTCTGTTGTTGCACTTCGGACCATATGCACACCAATAACTATATATAAAACATTTACAAAAAATTAGATATAACATTTATGCATATTGAAAAAAATTATACATATATTGAAAAAAGATATAAAGACTCACATAATGTATTCCATATATGTTGAAAAATATGTTTGTTTGATATCCTTTTCTTTTTTACTTCGTTGAGAAGTAAGAAGAAATTGAGTGGGTGCACGTTCACTCGATTCCTCTCCTCTTATAAAATCATCAAGTCAACAATATGGAATAATTGCAACTTGGTCCCCATCAATCTTTGTCCATGTTAAATCTTCTTCTAAAAATTCAATCATATCCTCTGGGTCTTCAACTTCCAACCCATTAATCCTCTCCCACTTCTTCATTCTTCAAATACCTATAAAAATTGCATCGAAAATAATTTGGTTTGAGTAGATATTATGGTCTTGATTAATGCATATCACTAAGAATAGAAATCACATTTTTAGGTAACTATTTTATACTTTTCAGGTAAAACACTTTGGTAAAGGTAATATTTGGGTCATTAATCAACTTAGAGATTTCATACAAATTTAGACTACCCATGTATGGCATATGATGTCTTTGTGGAGGTGGTGTCACCATGTTGGTCTCATGGTACAACTTGTGATGAGCGGTTGAGGTGGAAGGGGTCGAAGGGAAATACCTAAGATGAAAATCTCATAAAATCGAGGATGTGCCCAACACCGAGACATGAGATGGTGTACTAATAGAGGCCCTTCAAAGAGGGATCGAAGGGAGAGACATAACACCTTTCTCAAAGGAGGAAGGTTTTGTAAACTCCTAGATTGACGGTTTGGGTCAAAACTATTGTAGGAATGTCACACCACTTTGAGTTTGATCAAGAAAGAACTAAGTTTACTAAAGGGAGAAAGACTCAACGCATTTCCCATAGCAAAAGTGGGCATTCTGAACAAAGTTGATTTAGACAATTTAGAGGCTACATCCATATGAGGGAAAAGGTGATTTTGATACCTCCCCTCAAATAACCTACAAGGAAACCTAACTTTACCCTTTTCCCCAAGAACTTAAGAATCACTAGTCAATGGATCAACCATAAGTTGATGGGAATATTTATACCACACTTCTAAGACTCTAGGTATACCAGAACAATCCTTAAGAAGGTGAGCACCCTTACAATCTTGAAAAGGTATTTGGGCATGTGTTCCATGTTGGAGGGTTCCTCAACATTACCAACACTCACGGCCATAGCTAGTTTGTTAAACCCTTTCTTATGTTGCTTCTTCTTCTTCCTTCTGTTATTCTTCTTAGCCTCCTAGTTACCAGCATCAGGACTTTCACCAGGAGAAGAAGAAGAAAGGGTAGAAGACATGATGGGAGAAGAACTGATTTATTCATGATAAAAGAATAGTAAAGTTTTATACAAGATTAATTAACATCCTACTCACTTGGCCCTTGTTCTCCTAATGGTGTATTTTATTAATTTTATTAAAAGTATAAATATGAACATTTATGTCATATTTTATTAAGTTTTTTGAAAGTATAAATATGAACATTCATTAATCAACTAATTAGCTAGTGGTTGGGTTGTTGAAATAATGACCAACAACACAAACATTCAGTAAAGTCTTGGAAGTGCCATGAAGCTTAAAAAAGAAATGATTTTGTTTCTTTTACCATTAATCAACATATGAAGAAATACTACTTTACACTTCATTATGTAGTCTTGTAAGGTCCTTCACTCTATAAAAATTGAAAAACATATTTAATATATGTATGTGTTATTCTTGTTATAGACATGATTGAACAAAACAAAACATTGTTGAAGAAGGTTTACACCTTGATGAATGTCATAGATCCATTAACAATTTTCGTTCATATTAAAAAAACCATAGTAAGTAGATACTAATTAGTTACTTTCTGTAAAGACAGTGTGCATTAATTTTTAATATTTATTATTTATGGTATACCACTTTTTAAAATGCTAAATTGGAAGGTCCTAGTGGGGACCCAAGTTTTCTTTCCTATAATCTATTAGCTAGAGTCTACGATGGTTTCCTACAAGGATTTCTTTACAATGCACATGAAATTATCTTTATTTATACAATAAGTTGCATTTATCATGGGATGATATATTGTGCTTTGTTTATCATATACTTGTGTTTTATGTTTTTTTTAAGGAAGTTTCTAATATTTTTCGTTTAAAACAAAGAATTATTATTTATGTATGGTACTCCCAAGTGAATTTCCAAATTGATATTTCTGCAAAAATTATATTAATCAATTAGTTGTAAAAAATATAATGCATAGAATCAATTTTATTAATTCATGAAGAGATTTTGATTAACTACTCATTCTCACTGTGAAGATCTTGGGCAATGGAGAAGACCGCCCTTCCTAAGTAGATAACATACCACTTGGTGATGGATATAGGCATGGTTTAGGCTTGATGGATAAAGGCATGGTGGAAGTGAAATAGGAAAAAAGGTAGTGGGTGTGGGCTATGATACATCCCCACTGATTGTACAATAGTGGGAATCAGAGTGCTAATTGGGGCCCTTCGAAGAGGGATGAAAGGGAGACATAACACCTCTCCCAGCAAACCCCCAAATATCGAATCCTACTCTTGTTAGTTCATTTGATGAACTCGGTAGGTTATTTATTTATTCAATATGCCTGTGATTTTATTAAAATGTGTTAGTTGTATTTCTTTCTCCACTTATAAATAAATGTTAGGAACATTGATTTGGATCCTAAGACATAAAACTTAATAAACCATAACCGGTTCTATATCATTTGGTAACAAATTTCAAAATCTCAATGACAAATACATTTATTATTTCCATTTTAGTATAACAAATTTCCATTTAGATATTAACAAGAGTATTTTGGGAACATATTTCAATTCGTACAAAATATATTATGAAGTAATTTTACACTTCTTTTCATTTTTTTAATGGATCATTTGAATTTGATTAAATTATTAATTTTTGGTAATAATAATAGTATATTTCACAATCGTAATTACATTTCTACAATAGTTGATGGAAAAAAAGGAAACATTATTTATAAGTAATTAGAATTTATAATTATAGTGAATGAAATATAGTTAATGGTTTCAATTTTCTTAATTAATTATAATTTGATTAGTTATTTTTATTATTTAAAAATATTTTGTTTGTAAACTTAAATACTTTGTTTCAATTTTATTTGTAGAATTTATTTAATGTATATTTAGGTGAAACAGGAATTGGAATGTTTTGCATATCATTGTCTTAATATTTTTAATATGATAAAGTAAGGTATTTATATATTGTTAAATGGATTGTTTGTCACTTTTGTGGTGAGGTGAGGGATATGTATACAAAAAAAATTACATACATAAAACAAAGTGAAAAATAAATTGTTACTTTCTGTTTAAGTTAAGCTATGTGATCAATCAAACAAGAAAAATGGTTTTAGTTTGTTTTGTGTATGATAAAAGATCCTATGAAGACCTATTCGTCCTTTCCACTCTCAAAGTAGCTGGGCCTTGCGGAGATATATTTTATGACGGGTGTTGTGGCTACATCTCAAAAGAACTAGTGACACTTCCAACAGCCAAAAGAATCAACCAAGGTAATGAATAAGGCTTTAGTGCTTCCCACACCTCCACCTATAGGGAAATATGCCCTAAAATTTGTCCAATAAGATACCTTCGTCTCACGGGGGCAGTCGAGTCTTTAGCTTCTTAGTAATCGGTGATCAGTACCAAGCACTATACAAGTCGGGTAGCCCCATATAGTACCGCATGCACTGAGCGTAAGCCGAACCCCCTCTGGATTGGGTCTCTGTGCTGCCCGGGTAGTCTTTTCCGTGGGATGATTAAAGGATTTGAAGCACCCTAAAAGATGTTTCAAAATTTAACATGACCATGGCGGCTTATTTGATGCCTACCCCCAACAGTCTTAACCTAAATTATAAATTATTTTATGGCCCCTGTGGGGAAATTTAGTTTTTTCAAGATATGATTGCTTTTAGGTGTCTTCCTTCTCTTATGGTGTGAAAAAGTAAGCTCTTGAAACATGATGCCCGTTGTTCAAAGTATAGAGTAGCTTAGTGTGTGTAGTGCAATGTGTGTGTAAGTGACAAAGTGAACATAAAAAGTGGAATGATATGGATATACGATGATCCTTTACAAAATCCTCTACTTTCACTAAGTTATGCTTGTTCCTTACCTGCAAATAAAATAATGTGTGGTTGATGGGCCACTTACTACCTTCCTATTACACCATGTCAGCCTAAAAAGGGAGATGGAAAACCAAGTTCTTTGAGAAAGCTTTCCAATGCAAGCCTAGGATCGTCTAAAAGACGCAAGGGAAGTAGGGGCTATTCCCTTTCTTTAATAACACTCGGGTCCTAGTCCCACTGCTAATGAAGTAAAAATGCTTTGGTTAGTAAAAAATATGTGTAAATTATAGACCACTTACTCCTTTACTAATTAAGTTATGTGACTTGTGAAAAATAGAAAAACAAATTGAAAATGATGTCACTTTGTTTCTCTTAAGAGGCTAGCTATAAGCTTTCATTCACAAATATATAGTGTTTAATTAAATAAACAAAATTATATCTAATCTCATAGTTATTTTCGCAAATGTGTATTATAAATTGAATGTATGTAGATAAATATGAGTAGATATGCATTTTTGAAATCAAAATCATAACAAATTCACATGTAAAATTAGGCCAAATTAAATTAAATTAAATTAAAAAATCATGCAACCCAATATGGTTTTGGTAATCAATTTCTTTTAACATTGCACACTAATAAATCGTAACTACTACAAATAAACCTAATTATATAAACAAATATTATTTTAACTCAAAAGTAAATGTAATTAATTTTTTTATAAAAAAATAATTTATATTCCATAAAACTTAATTATATGTTAAGAAACTCGAACTAATCCAAATAAACTAAATTTATATGTTAAGAAAACTAAATCAACCAAAAACACTAAATTCTTATTAACAAAACAAAATCCTAATGAAAACTTATCCTTACAATAATGAGCCTAAGTTAAATTAATAAGCTCTATTAATATGCACTTAAACCTCGATAGATTACTTGATTTAAGGCATGAAATGGAATATTTTTTTAACTTGAAATGACAATTTTTTTTGTAAGAATGTAGTATATGTTTCAAAGTTTAAGATGACCGCTCTTAAGTCGTAGATAGTGATGACATAGTGATGACAGCTCTTTTAATGATCATTATAAACCAGCAAACACACTGATACTATCCTATTAATTTAAAAATATATATATATATTATATATATATATATATAATATATATAATATATAATAATAATAATAATAATAAAAAAAAAATAAAATTAAAAAATTAAGAAAACGGTTTTACGTTATACCTACTATTACTTATTATTATTACTTAATTTTAACATATGGTCTTTTAATAAATGAACAAATAATTAGATTTGTTATAGCATTTATGGATTACTTATATTTAATTTTGATCATTATAAACCAACCAACACACTGATAATGTCCTACTAATTTAAAAGAAATAAATTAAGAAAACGGTATAAACCTATCATTACTTAATTTTAACATGTGGTCTTTTAATAAATGAACAAATAATTAGATTTGTTATAGCATTTTTGGATTACTTATATTTAAGTTTGATTATTATAAACCCACAAACACACTGATACTATTTATTAATTAAAAAAAAAAGAGATTTAAGAAAACGACGGTTTTATTAAAAGAACGGTTTTAAGTTAAACCTATCATTACTTACTATTATTAATTAATTTTAACATATGGTCTTTTAATAAATGAACAAATAATTAGATTTGTTATAGCATTTCTGGATTACTTATATTTAAGTTTTTAAGGTGAATGGTTATCAAAGGTAATCTAGATTCTGGTGGTTGTTTTACGAAAACCGGGGTGGGGATTCGACCAGATCAATATTCTTTGATAAGGATTCTCATTGATGGCGGAGGTGACTTAGTTTTTGAAGCAGGTTGTCAATAGGGCCTTGGTTAGTATGGGCAATGAGCTTCCTTCTTTCAATGATCATTATAAACCAACAAATCTCAGTGGTGCCTGATACGAGGATGGATATACATTGAATGAAAATTCATAAATAAGATAAAATATATGAAGCGATGTTATTTTTAAATTAAAAAACATTAAATCTGCTTGAATAACCTCAACTAGCAACCCCCTTACAATTTCTCAAAGCTTCCTAAATACTCTTAGAGCTTCCTAATAGCTGCAGGCACCTGTAAGGATATTATGAAGAAATCGGACGACACCACAGTTTCTAGATGCCACGGAAGTATGCTTGAATGACATTGTTCTATAGAAAAGGAAACAATCTCAGCATCTCCATAGGCACGAAAATTGGATCCAATATTGAGCTGCACAACTAATGAAAACTCAGACAAAGCAAAAGAAAACTCATATAGAAAGGCAGGAAGCATCGTAAACTTACTTGTGCAGGTATGAGAAAGCAGGTTTAGTGTCGAATATCCTTTGTGCAGGTCTGAAAATAGATCAAAATGCATAAAATAGTGCCCATACCCTGTTCGCCCTAAACCTGTAAAATAAAAGGCGAAATTCATTGCATCAGGCGAGAAACGGGGAATTAGTGCATTAGATGTGATTCATGTTAAACGGAAGCCTTTAATCTGATTGTACCTATCATATCTACCTATCATATCTATCCGCACAAATGCATTCATTACCCCAGGATGGGGATGGCGATACCATCACATGGTATGGTGCTGCATAAGTAAGAAGGCATAGGGTACTGGCAAGCATTAATGACCCAATAGCATAGGATTTATTGGTTGCCCAAGAGCATGGGCTTCCAGATCACAAGGTATTTTCATCATCTGTTAAGGCATTAACCAAGAGCGTGGTGCCAATAATAATAACTTTAATAATTACACCAAATGCATACCCCTCGGAAAAAAAGTTCCTCTCATGCCAGGTATTGTCAGTTACAAGTTATAATTTGGTAAAGTGATAAGCCACCTTTACCCGGAAAAAGGATAATACAGAGGCTCTAGGAGGCTCTTGCGCAGAGGCTAGTAGCCTCTTCCTCGCATTTGTTCAAAGTGCTCCAAGAAGATGGCAAGAGTCCCTGAATCACAGCCTTACGTGAGAATAAACATAAACATTTCATGTAGATTGATTTTACAGAATAAGTAATGATTACAAGGACCAACAGCGAAGAAGCAAGGGTTTTTCAAAGGAGTCAAATGGTCAAAAGTGGTCAGAATTAGGGTAAAAAAATTTCAAAAATTCTTGTAGAGGCAGTGTTTGAATTGCGTTTTTGATGGTGGAAAATGGATTCAACACCATCAAAAACGTCTACGACACCTAAAATTTTGAAGTTTAACAACTATAACTTAGATTTACAAAAATCCTTGTCAGATTTTCTTAAAATATCACTGGAATTTCCATAACTTTTCGGGCAATTCCTCCACCTCGCTGGACTAAGCATTTCTGAAATTGCTTTCCACTTCACTCGTTTCATTTTCATCCTATGCCATTGTTTGTACAAAAGAAGTAATGATTACAAGGAGGAACCACTAAGAAGAAGGGCTTTCTTAAATTTCTTTTCAGCTTCACTCGTTTCATTTTCATCGGAATTGTTCTGAGATGAAAAATTGTACCGTGTCTGCAAACACTGCCGCGAAGATTCACCCATTAGCTTCAATTTTGGGGACTTCATTTCCTGCTTCTACAATAATGGAGGACAAGACTGAGCTCGTGGAAAATGCTCTGGTTTCCTTTAACGGAAATACAACACAGACAACATTGACACCCTGGGAGCCATAAATGAGGTGCATTGCTCCAATGGCAGGGCTTCACAAAAACAAATGGTGGATTTCAACAAATGTATTCGCAGTTTTGGAAACAAAGAGAACAGGCACAGAAGAATTGAAATCGATGAAAGGATAGCAAGGGATAGGAGGTAAACTGGTTTTTTTATTCTACTTTTCATATTCATCTATTTGGAAAAGAGATTTATGCGGTTTGGGGAACTTTTAGATATTTTATTTGGGGATCCATCTGGAATGCACATGAATCCAGCACCTGTATGTCTACTTGGTAGCGCACTGCGTTATGTATCTTTCCGGCCTTTGATTTTTCATGGCCACAGATTCCGATATTCTCATTTCGTCGATTCCTATTCTCGTCCATATTTAAGTGATTGGTTTATGAGGATGCCAAAATCTCTTTCTATATGGTACGTAAATTTTAGTAATTCTAATTCTTTGGTTGGTATAAATACTAAATTTGAGTTTTTGATTGGCACTTTTGGTGTCAAATCTGGCAACACGAATATTCAAAATTTATATCTTGTACATATTATTTAGGTTAAACTGTCAGTTAGAAATCTAAGTAACTAGATTCGTTGATATACCCCGACGAATCCGAATCCCGCGTATCCGATACGATTTGCTGGAAAATCGTATCCCAAAATTGGATTCGACGAGTGTGACTAGACGAATCTTGTACGAATCCCGTACATGCTCAGCGAATCCCGATTTTAGGATTTGTATCCCAGAAAACTGCCTACCGCAGCTTAAAAAGCACGCATTTCCTTTAATCTTTCACGATGTTTGTCATTTGTATTTGTATTGTTTGAGCTGTTTACAAGGAGATAAGGGTTTGGAGCAAGGAGCTAAGGGAGTAGAGCGTTCGGCAAGAAGATTCAAGCACCAGGTAAGTGAATTTCAGCTCCATTTTTTTTTGCATTTCTTATTCTATTACAACAGTTTGTATATGATTTTTTGTTTACAAATTTGTGCATGTTTTGTTCATTATTTTTACAGTATTCATGGCTCAATCAAAGGCATCATTTAGGGGGCAAAGGAAGGGCAAGAATTTCTCCATTGGAGATGCCCCTCTTCTCCCAATATCATCAGAGTCTGTTGCAAGTAATGTTGAGGGAAGAGGAGGACCTAAAGACAACATTGAGAAATATCCCTTGTGAAAATATGTCACAAGAGAGGATGGGACAAGCACCAAGGGGAAGGGAGGAGGCAATGTGCAATGGAGATGCAACTTTTGTCACATTGCTTTCAAAGGCACATATTTCCGTATGAAAGCCCATTTGTTGGCTTTACTAAGTTGTGGGATTGGAGCTTGTAAAGTTGTTCCTTTACAAAAGGGAAAAGAATTGGAAAAGGAATCCACTGTTGGTATGGAAAATGTGGCTTCAACATCAAGAAAACCCAAGAATGAAGACCCCCTTCCATTTTTGAGGAAAGCCACCACCAAATTTCCATTTGAGAGTTCTATTGGGGGACAAGTAGTAAAAAGAAGACCAATTGCACTTGGTCTAATGGACAAGATTTTCCAAAAAGAGAGACGGAAAGAGCTTGATCTCACCATTGCCTTCTTTTTCTATCAAAATTTCATATCATTTAATGTTGCATGCTCACCTCTATTTATTGAGATGTGTCGAGCTCTAACTCAAGGGGCTCCATCAGGGTATGTGCGTCCTGAGTCAGAGAAGCTGAGAACCACATTGTTGACGAAGGCAAAAAAAGAGGTGCAAAAAATGCTTGAGCCTATTGTAGTATCATGGCCAACATCTGGGGTTAGCATTGTTTCTAATGGATGGATAGATCCAGCACGACACCCAATCATCAACTTCATGGTGTCTTCCTTGAATGGTCCAGTTTTCATGAAAGCAATGGATACACTTAGAGAATACAAGGATGCACAATTTATTGGTGAGTTATTTATTAAAGTTATTGAAGATGTAGGTGTTGATTCTTGTGTGCAAATCATTGCAGATAATGCACTTGTTTGCAAGGCTGCTAGCATGATTGTGGAAGCTAAATATCCACAAGTGTTTTGGACACCTTGCATTGTCCATTCATTGAACTTAGCACTGAAATCCATTGCTTTTGATGTGCTTTGGATTGGTAACATTATTGAGGATGCACAACATATCCGTAACTTTGTGCAAAATCATACAAATGCCCTCACTATCTACAAGGAGTACACCAATCTATTATTATTGAAGATTGATGATACATGGTTTGCCTCTTCATTCATGATGTTGAAGAGGTTAAAGGAGGTCAAGAACGCTCTTGGGTCCATGGTTATTTCTGAGTTTTGGTCTTTTTGGAGAAATACAGATCAGGTAGCCTCTAAAAGAGTGAAGGACATAGTGCTAGATGATGCTTGGTGGGAGAGGGTAGATCTAATTATTGAGATCATGGACCCTATCATTTCTTTGCTTCGATTTGTAGATATAGACAAACCCATCCTAGGAGAGGTTTATGAGGGATGGGATTCCATGATTGAGTCTGTGAGGAGCATTATTCTACAGAGTGAGTGCCCCGAGTATGAGACATCACCAGAGACCTTCTGTGATACTATACAGGATATTCTTGTCAGCAAATGGGACAAGAATTGTACACCTTTACATTGTTTGGCTCACTCATTGAACCCCAAATACTACAACCATGAGTGGCTGAATGGTGGACCTTCCCGCAGATTCTCTCCTCACATGGATGGTGAAATCTCACAAGGGAGGAAAGAGGCATTCAGGGGGATTTTTCAGGATAGTGCATTGCTTGATGAGGTGGAGGTGGAGGATAGTTTTTCACTGGAAGTGGTCGATTTGGAGGTTATGATGTGATTAGAAACAGAGGGGCTAAGAAGCCCTATTATTGGTGGGCAAATCATGGGGTAACAAGCCCTCCTCTTCAGCAGTTAGCCATGAGGCTCTACTCTCAGGTGACTTCATCCTCTTGTTGCGAGAGGAATTGGAGCACATATGGGAATTTGTATAGTGTGAAGAAGAGCAGGCTTGAGTAGTCCAGGGCAGAGACAATGGTGTATGTGCACACCAACCTTCGTCTTATTTATAGGTAGATGGAAGAGTGGTTGAGGGGAAAGACAAAGATGTGGGATGTCTTCCCTGATGATATGGGTCTGGACAACAGTGTTGAGTTGGCATTGGCCAACACGGATCTCAATAATCCAATGCTAGAGCCTGTTAGATTTGATGACTTAGAGGGGTCATCCTCCACACCAACAGATGCAGAGGCGACTATGGATACAGGGGAGGAGGAGGATGCAGAGGAGAGTAGTGGGGACCATGATAATGAGGACATTGACGCTGATGATGAGGATTAATGCCTTGAGGCTTGTATATCTGTAGTTGTTTTATATTTTCTATTTCTATTTGCCATTGGCATTACACCAGCACTACCTATGTAACACATTTTGATTTGATGCCTTAATGAGAAAACTACAGTTGTCAGTGTGTTTATCTTACTATCTTGTAGTTGTAAGTTGTCTTTCATTTATGAATTATGAATCATGATTTATGTGACCGACCACTGACATGTATTTGAATTTTGTTATGTACTATGCATACTATAGATGGAAGATCTATGTTTGAATTAATAAATTTGTGTATCATTAATTAAAATTGTGTAAGAAATATCTAATTTTTAATATATATATATATAACGAATGTCCGAATCCAACACTCGAATCCTTGAATCCTACAAATCTCAAATCCCCGTGTAAGGGGACTTAGTTAAAAATAATTTTCTTGAAGTTTTATCACTCAATTAGATAGCATTAATTTTTAATTTTTGATAAATTAAACAGAACTAGTTTATAGCAAATATACTGAAAAGTTATGGAGATATTTACAGATTGTCATTTCTTTCGATCTACTTTGGAGATCATGACCAGTTTGTCCACACCTGGTTCAACGAAGAATTATTTCCAATGCTAACCCAAAATCACTGTGATGCTCAGCGGTATAAGAGATTGCGCGATTTTATAAGAGATTGCTTTGCTTTGGAAGTAGTTTTGGAAAGGCAAATGGACAGGGTGGATGGGATGCTGGTACATATACACAGGTAATTAGACGTATGCTGGCATGTTTGAAGTCAATGATTCATGTCTTTTACTGACGATAGACAGTCACGGGTAAAGACGAGATGCTTGAAGTCAGCGATTCATGTTTTTTTACTAACGATACTGTACGTAGACAGTTGGTAATGAAGGGATGAGATGTAAAATAGTGCAAAATATTTGAACCGAATAATATATACATACATTATATTGGAATATTTTATTTAACTTATTTATTAAATTATTTTATTATAAATTATATGGTGAGTATTAATGGAATAAAGGAAATTTAGTCTTTGCTCCCATACAAGTTCACTCTGGTATTTCTGAAGAGTGAATTAGAGTTGTTATGTCAGTTAAACAAATTATTTAATCAATTCTGAATAAAAGATTATATTATTTCTCTGATATTAAACGATGTAAAGTTATTTTATGAGAAACTAGCTTTATTGATATATCTATTTATATATATATTTTAAACTAATTCATCTAATAGTAAATTTTAAAATTTTCATTTTGGAAAAAAAACTTTGAATAAACTTATTTTTTCTCAAACTAGTCCACATGCACGAAAAAAAATTAGACAAAGACCAGTAAAGGAAAATCCATCCATCTTAAAAGAAAATTGTAAAAGACTTTTTACTAATTTTTATGTTCGTACATTTTCTATATATCATAATTTTTCTTAAATTTATACTTTAAGAGAACTTTTGATGCAATTTCTAATTTGACTTATTAACCTGAGATGTACCTCGTCCCATTAATACCATGAGACTTTTGTTTTATAACGTCTGGTGCACTGGTTTAACTTATTAACCTGAAATGTACCTCGTCCCATTAATACCGGCAACTAATCAATCCTTTGCTAGTGGGTTTTTAATGCTTGCCAGTACCAAAGCCTTCTTGCTTATGCAGCATCATAGTAAGGTAGAGTACGATCATGAAAATGTAAATTAATTCATTGTACGTGGCTAATAAATGAAACCTACCGCCATGAATGCATGTAACCAAGCGGCAATTAAAATCGGGGGTAATCAATTTGAGGTTAAAATAAGATCTTGGATTAAGAAGTAATTTTTGAAGTTTAAGCGAAGATGAACATTGAGGCATGATATGGTAATCAACGCAATCTTCAAACTTGGAATTTGTTTCGCATTTGTTTAAGTATGTTAGTGTATTTTGGTTTTGCTTTTCCATGCTACCGATCATGTTTAAAACCCAGCATATTGATACTGCTATTCACTGCGAAAAACACTATTCACAAATATCAATAAAGTGTTGTTATGTTATTGATTTTTAAATTATAACATTATATATAAGTTTTTAAAATTTTGAAGTATTATTAATATAGATTTTAAATAAGCAAATGTCAATATTTAAATATTATAAATATCTTATAATATTATAAATATTATAAGTTTTCTTCTATGGCTATAGGGTTTCTTCTCCGATCTTTCTGTTTTCTTCTGCGGCTAGAGGGTTTCTTTTGTGGCTTTCTGGCGGGATTTTCGGCTAGCGGATTGCATATTTTCAAATATGTTGGTTTGAATTCATGCAACTTCTAGAGATCGCAGGCAACAGAACCGTCAACACGACTTGAAACAACGACGATCTGTAAGTTCAGATTTTGTGTGTTATAGACATCTTTCCTAGATAACTATTTATTGGATTTGTAACAAAGAGCCTTGTTTATGGGATCAGTATGATATGACACACAATTATCTTCATTTTTTCTCTTGATTCCAATTAATTTTGGACATTTTGTATGATGCCACTGGGTCTAATCTTCTACGGGCAAGTAAAATATTACAGATCTGAGACACAGATCTGAACGACCTGTGTGGCTGGCTCCCTTTTGTAAAATTCTTCAGAAACATTTTTATACTCACCAGGAGAGCATTCTCTAGCTTCGCGAAAATAGCTGCTGGCTTAGATCCATCCGCCTCTGGGGGGCAAGCTCTTGCCCATATCGTTAGTGAAGCCCCAACTCCCACTGTCCATGTGGACCAGGCCTCACTCGATGAGGCTTTGAAGTTTTCTGAAAGTGCCATAATCTGCCGATTCAATGGTTTTCGACCGTCGCTGACAGCTCTCCATAGTTGGATCTCGGAGGTATGGAACCCTGTCATTTCTGATGCAATTAATATCTACCCCTGTGCTAGGGGTTTCTTTATAGTAGATTTTGAAAACCCTGAAAGCAGACAATATATTGTAGATTTTGGCCCTTGGTTTTGGGAAAACTCGGGCCTATTCATGAAGCCATGGAACCCATCATTCGATCCCTCAACAACAGTCATGACCTCAGTGCCAGTCTAGGTGAGATTGCCAAACCTACCCTTGCATCTCTGGAATTCCTCCTTGCTAAAAGCCATTGGAAATGCAATTGGGAAATTTTATTGTAGGTGCCCAGAAACAGAGGAATATGTCATAACCACCTATGCACACATCTATGTGGAAATGGACTTCAGCGCCAGATTCCAGCTGAAATACACCTAACAAGTAAAGACTATGTGTGGAACCAGAAACTCGATTATGAAAATGTCCTCTTCAGATGTCGATCCTGCTTTGAAACAGACCATCTAGCCAAAAATTGCCCAAAAGCCTCTTAGAAAAATTCTGCTAAAAAAAATCACCACAGATCTACATGGTGGGAAGGAGCACAAAAAGAACACTACACTGTCATCAAAGAAGAATACTCTCGAGAAAACTTTGAATCACAAGAAATCGGGCAAGAAAGAAACAACTCTCAAGACAAGAAGGGGGAAAGCCTCGCCCAACAACAAAAAAGTGAACTCGACAACACCTCAAGCATCAACAGTTATGAGAATTCGAATACCACACAAAATAAATCTTCATTTAACAACAAAGCAGATCTCCTAGATCAAACTTCTTCTCCAACTATCTTCAAAAGGACGAACACAATAGATCGCGAGTTAAGACACCAATGTCCCGAGAACAAGAAGAGATGAAGGAGATGCAAGATAAAGGAAGTTGGAAGACTGTAGAGAGAAAAAAGAAAGCTACAACACCAATCTCGCCAAGAAAGACGATGAGCCAGACAATTAAAAACTAAGAAAATTATAGGTCCGGTAGACTAATTTAGTCTCAATGGACGTTAACCACCACCACCACGATCATCATCAATATTAAAAAAAATTAAAATAAATATAATTGTATCTAGATTTAAAAAAAAATAATAAATATTAATATAAAAATAAAAAAATATTTGGTTCCAATTATATTCTCTATTTTATGAAACTTCTTATTATACTTGCCTCCCAGCAAGTATAACACATCAATTTTGTTATTAACTGTACATTAATTTAACCTTAATTGTTTTTATTATATATGTATATTCATCTTATTAGTTAATATTATTTACTTCTTATTGCCTATGATAATCTTGAATAAAACAATAACCCTACAAACGATATATGTTTCAAACATAAATAACAAGTTTAGTTGTACTTTATTTAATATTAACCGATTTTGAAAAGTTCGAACATTATTTAACGTATTGGCTAGTGAATTTAAAAATCATTTGAAGATATCCAAAAATATTATATTAGAATCTTATTATTTCCATGCTCATTCACATTATATATCATGGAAAAAAGAAAGAAATGTAACAATTATAAATACCATAAACATAACATCAAACCACAATTGTTTTACATTCATTTATTCAAATGACATATTTAAATTCATTTATTCAAAAAATATGCTTCTAAACATAATATCACACCGTAATTGTTTTACATTCATTTATTCAAATGACATATTTAAATTCATTTATTCAAAAAATATGCTTCGTAGAATAAGATGACCTGTATATATCTACCAAAATCCTTTGATTTATTGTTTTCGTGATCCTCTCATGAAAGAATTAGATTTGTTACGTGATAAAATTGTTATAATAGTTTATTTTATTTGTGAGAAATAATCTCCATTCTCCCATATTTTCTCTTGGTTGTAGGTATTTTTTCTTTGAGTTTTTCTTGAATATATTTCTTCTCCATACAATTCTAAAATTATTTTGACGAAAAATTACTACCTCACAAATCAGCGTTCAACAATTTTTTTTTTATTTTTTACTTATTTTTTTTAATATTATTTTACTTTTAAAATTAAAACAAGTTTTTTTTATATATATGTATTTTAGGTATGCTATTATGTATTCTATTTTTTTATTAGGTATTATTTTGTTTTACAAAAAAATTGCTTCTTTATATTTTAATATTATGATTGAATTCTATTATTTTATTAATATTTAAATATTTTATTTGCAATATGATTGGTTGAGGTTTTATTTTGTAATGATTGTTACTGTATCTTTTGATTAAAATAATGCCATGTGGATAATAATTTAGATTTTTCTTTGCTATAATTTTTAGATGCAGTTACAATATTTATGTCATGATTCTTAGATGTTTTTAGATTTTTCATTGTTAAGCTTCATAGGAAACCACCAAAAATTAAATTCCTTGAAATTAGATCATACTCAAGTCGCAAAAACAACCATCTCTTAAAATATATCAATCTATTTGTCCTTTAAAACCCTACACAAAATCTTCTCAACAAAAACATTATCACTACAATAAGACATTATTAGTGTCACTCCATAGGATTGGATTTTCGATAATGAAATTAGAATTAACAAAATAACTCAATTTACCAATTAGTAAAACATGAATTGACTATATTCTAAACCTAAACACTAACTTGAATTCAATATTTTTACTTTAATTTAGTTATATTTTAAACTAAACAACAAGTACTAGCTGTTATGTAACACTTTTTTTTGTTGTTGCTAAAGTAAGCGTAGGTCCTTCTATTCCATTTATAAGAAAAAGTTACATAATATACATATTGAGGAGAAGTTGCCCAAACAAATGCAAAGCCCCACAAAGCCTTTGTAATCGGTCCATGTGCCCACAAACCGAGACTAGGGCCTATACAACCTTTCCATGTTACCACCGTAGAACTAGCGATCTACAAGACCGTTCGATCATGCCCCGAAGATCTATCGGTCAAGATGTTATTTCGGGTTACCATCATGCTCACACTTTAACAACTAACACGGACCCGAAAAGAAGAGTGTACTACCTTTAGAAACCATTTCGGGTTCGATTGGGGAGATAACCTCTGGGCAGTTTAACCGCTCGAAATACACCAGATGCAGGCGATCTCGGCAGGACTGTACCACATGCTCGGAACTTAACTGCACCTTCGGACCCGAAGCCTGATAAAGACATTGCCTAATTCCATTTCGGGTCCGTTTCGAAGGTTAACCGTTTGGCTGTTAGCCATGCGAAATACATTGGATTTCTACGATTTCATTGACCTACCCACTCTTTAATTTCGCTTTTGGCACAAAACATTAAAAGGCAACATTTAATGTATTTTTGATACATTCGAAGACTTGTCCTGTATTTAGTTTCCCGCCCGAAAAACTTAGGAATATAGTGTTCCAGGTCCATTTTCCCGCCCGATAACTAGAGTAAAACTTTAGATTGGTCCTTGACATCCTGCTCATACTTCTTCCCCATATCGACCAAAAGTCCTTTATTTTCATCATACTTCATCCTGCTTATTTCCTCTGCCTTGATAGAACTTCCTGTCTAAGGTTTCCTGTTTGTGACACTCTTCCCGCAATCGCCCTTGTGGAGTCTCTATCTAGTCATATCGTTTATTTCTTTTGGAATAGAGTATGGCTTCATTAGCCATAATATCCGCTAACATGTTGACTGTTCTTCGCACTGGAATGAAACTAAGGGTTCACATGGTGCGCAGGTGGGATTGAATAAGTTTATAGACTTGTAGCAACCTCCAGTGTTTTGATACTTTGTCTGGTGCTGAGCCATTGCATATTTTCTTGACTAAATTGATTATCAGTTCCGAATCAATTTCAATTATGGTATTATGTAAATTTAAGTCCCTTAATATTTCTAGGAATTGCTCAAGGGCCATGAGCTCTGCCATATTATTAGTGGCTTTACCCAAATGACCGTGAAAGATGGCTTTTATTAAACCCTTTTCATCTCTTATTACTCCTTCATAACCAACAATGCTAGGGTTTCCTTTTGAGGCCCCATCTATATTGAATTTCATAAAACCATGGGGAGGAGGTTGCCAGAAGTCCTTATCAACTGTTATATGACTTACAATCTTGATTATTCCTTGGGGGAAGAGCCCTTAAAGGCCCAAATGCAGAAGTATCTGCACATCCTGATCTTGAGGTTGGCTCTCAGGGGGGTTTTTTATAAGGATTCCTACAGTCTCTTTGAGCTGTCTTATAATCTGAGCCATAATGCTCTGGGATGAACCAATCCTGTTCTTGAAGATTTTATTGTTGCATTCTTTCCAGACATCCTAGATTAGAAAGCCTGGAACCAACGCCCAAGCTTTGTTGATTATTTCATTTGCAGAGAAATTTCTCCTCCAATTCCTCAAAGTGTTGTTGATGCTGCCAATGTCCCAGTCAGAATGTCTGAAAATTGAAGCCACCTAATTCCACAAGGTGGAGGTGAATGGGAATAGGTTTAGAAGGTGTTCCATAGTTTCTTCTTGTAATTTGCAAAGCTGGCATCTTGATGGACCAATTACACCTCTCTTCTGAAGGTTTTACCAAGTTAGAATTTTTTTATGTTGCACCAACCACATGAACAGCTTGATTTTCATCTAGTTTTGGTTCCGCCATAGGTCCTTCCATACCATTTCAGGGTTTGGAAAGTCAAGCCCAAGGGCTATTCGCATGGCCTCTTTAAGGTGAAAGTTTCCTTCATTGTTTTTTCCCCATCTCAGTTGGTGTGAAAATGTTGATTTCAGAGTCTTTCTCTGTTCCAAGATGACTGTGAGAGCTTCTGCCCAGGCCTTCAATGGAGAGTCCTCACTGTAAATCAGGTTCTTCCATACTCTCCATTTTCCCTCACTTCTATCCTAATCCCATAAGTCATTTACCATGTGTAACCCTCTATCATCAGTATCCTTCTTAAGATTGTCAAAATCTTCTCTCAAAAATTTTGGTTCCTATTGCTAATTATCTTCCCAAAAACAAGCAAGGTTTCCATCTCTGATTTCCCAGAAACTGTGTTTTTGAACAATAGCTCTATTCTTCCAAGCTTTGTTCCAAATGTGGGAGCTTTTGATGATCCCAGACATTCTGATGTGCTCCCTTTCTTGCCAATTGTTTGCATATTTATGTTTCCATACCTTGGCCCACAGGGCAGCCGATTCCTTTAGCCATCTCCACCATAGTTTTGCCCCCAACACTTTGTTTAGCGTTTTAGGGTCATCAAGTCCCAAACCTCCATGTGTTTTAGGTTTACAGATCTTTTCCCATGCTACCAAAGCCCAATTTTTTTTCTCTTCCCCTTTGCCCCAAAGAAAATCTCTTTGGATATTTCTAATGTGTTGCATAACTCCTTTAGGAGCTAGAAGTGCTGAAAACATGAAGATGGGAACAATTTGCAGGATGGCTTTTGTAAGCACTAGTCTTCCTGCCAAATTCAAAGACCTATTTTTCCATTTCCGGATTCTGTCCTGGATTCTATTAATAATAGGGTCCCAAACTATCTTGCTTAGAGGTTTCTTTGTTAGAGGAACTCTCAAATATTTGGAGGGTAGCAGATCTCTTTGAAAAGCTAGAATTTTGGTGAGGTTTCTCTGAATAGAAATATCAGTATTAAAAAAGAAAATCTTTGATCTGGTAAGGCTTACCTCAGTACCCGCAACCATAGCAAAATCTTTCAGGATTTTTTTGAAGGCATGAGCTTCTTTGACCGTAGGTGTACCCTGCAGCATGGTGCCGTCCACAAATTGTTGACGAGTCAAAGCATCCCCATTCAGGGTGAGTTTAAGACCCTGAATTTTGCCTTCTACTTTGGCAGCTTTAATCACATTGCCTAGCCCTTCCATCATGAGAATAAAGAGGAAGGGTGAGATTGGATCTCCTTGTCTGAGTCCTATTAAAGGCTTAAAGGTTTTGGATGGTGAGCCATTTAGTAGTATTGAAAAGCTTGAGATGGTAACAAGGGCCATTACCCATCTTATCCAGTTATGGTCAAATCCATATGCTTTTGGTACTTCCCTAATGTATGCCAAACTTAACTTATCATAAGCCTTTGCTAGATCAAGTTGTACGATCATACCTACCTGCTTATTGCTCTTAATTGAGTGGACCAGCTCGTGAGCTTGAATGATATTATTTAGAATTTGCCTACCTTCCACATATCTAGTTTGCTCCTCAGACATTATAGTTGGAAGAAGGGGCTTAAGCCTGTTTGCAATTATTTTGGAAATAATTTTGTACACCACATTGCATAATGCTATGGGTCTAAATCTATCTGGTGTCATAGCATTTTCCTGCTTTGGAATCAAGGATATGAAACAATTTTTTTTTCCTTGAGTCCTCCACCACCTCCAGGATATCTTGCTTGACTATGTTCCAGCATGCTTTGAAGAAGTCAACACTGAAACCATCTGGGCCTGGAGCTTCCCATTTTTCATCTATTTGATGACTTTGCTGACCTCCTCTTCATTCACTGGCATGTTAATATTATAATTGTCTTCTCTCGTCACAAGCTTAGGAATGTGCTTAGTGAAGTCATTAATGAATTGTGATCTATCTATGAGAGGCTCCTCTGCTATGCCTCAGAAATGTTGAACCAGAGCATATTCTATTTCTTTGTGGGCATTGAGCTGTTTTCCTTGCGTATCTTTCATTTTTAAAATCCTGTTATGAGACCTATGATCTATGGTAGACTTGTGAAAAAACCTTGTATTCCTTTCTCCTTCCTTTAACCATTGTACCCTCGATTTCTATTTCCAGAAGATATCCTCCTTCTTACATAAGCCTTCCCAATCCTGTTGAAGCGAGTCAGCTTGTTTCTACCTTCCTCGATGGATCCATTTGAGATGAGCTCCTCGTTAATTTCTTGCATTTTCCCCTCAACTACTTTTTTGGCTTTGAAGATATTTCCAAACTCATTGTTATTCCAATCTTTAAGCCTGAGTTTGATGTGTTTCAATCTCTACTGCAGAAGGAGCATTTTAGTACCCTGAGCATTCAAATATTATGTCCACCATTTTTCAATATTGTTGTTGAAGTCAGGATGGGTAAGCCAAATGTTTTCAAACCTGAAAGGTCTGTTTCTTAGAGTTCCTATAAAAGACGCTTCTAATTGAATAGACTAGTGATCCGAGCCTCCAAAAGGGAGGAGCATAGCTGACAAGTCAAGGCCTGAGAGGATAAGGTCCTCAGAGATAATGAATCTATCTAGTTTAGAGGCCATTTGAGAAGCTTGTCCCCTTTTATTATTCCAGGTGAAGATACCATTATTGGTTTCTGTATCTACTAGCCTCATGTTGGTTATGAAGTTCTGAAATGCTATGGAATCTCTGCCTAGAGATCTGGTTCTACCCTTTTTTTCCAAGAGAGATCTGATCATATTAAAGTCCCCTCCCAGAATCTAGGGGATGCCCAGATGTCTCTCTCTTAGCTCCTCCAGTGAGGTTAAAATCCTGAATTTGTCTTCAAGCTTTTGTGGACCATAGACATTTGTGATAAGATAAACTTCCTTGTCCCCCAAAGGTTGGATGACCACTAATAGGTAGTTCTTGGATGCTTTAGAATCTAGGATTCCAAGTTTCTGAGGGTTCCAAAGTGTGAGAATTCCTCCTGCTGCATTGTCTGCTTTAACTTCTCGATATTCATACTTAATAAGCCATTTTCTATGTATCTCTCTTATTTTGTCTATAGAACATTTTGTTTCTTGGATAAATACCATATCTGGTTTTTCTTCTTTCATTCTATTGCTGAGATTTCGTTGTTTCCTTTTACTTCCTAGACCCCTAATATTCCATGTTGTAAGCTTCATTAAGAAAGATTTGTAAATGAGTAACTAGTTAGGTCTTTCATCTTACCTGAGTTGATCATGAGTTTTCCACATTCTATTAGCAGCTCATTCTGTTTTTTTCTTCCTCTTTTCCTTCCTGGGTTCTTGGGAGCTTGTCCCACTATTTCCTCCATAGTTTTGACCCCTCTGTTATCCTGACTATCATGGTTTCTTTTGACCCTAGAACCCTTTGCCTGAGTTCTCCAGAGGAAGAGATGTTGTACTATGTTAAATTCATCTTGAGGTAGCGAATCCACTCCTTTGGTGGTTCCTTCCTCCAGGAACCTTTCTAGATCGAGATGCTCCCTTTCCAGTATGTCCTGCAGTTCATGATCCTCCGTTCCCACTTTGCTTGGGGTCATCTCTTGGTCCCTATCAAGTTCCATAGTGTTGGGCTGATCCTCCTTTTGTTGGTTTTTATTAGGTCTATCCTCCATGCTGTCATCCCTTTCCTTTTCTACAGGATTTTCCTTCATTACTTGATTCGCTCTTTTATCCCCCTCTTCTTCTTCTAATATCTTGAACCTATTATGACTAGGCTGCTTTTCCTCATAGATTTTTTTTTGGTTCTTTCTCCCTCCTTTTCCTCTGCCTCCCACTTTGGTAAAGCTTTCAATCTCTTTACTTGAGGTTTCTTTGATACTGCTCTCCATTTTATTTAAAGGGCAGTCTTTGAAGAGGTGCCTGTGTTCATGGCATTTGCGACATATGAAGGGTACATGCTCATAGTCCACCGCTTGCACCCATTCTTTATCATATACTTCTAGAATTATTTCATCCGAAAAAGCCCCATAAAGGTCCATTTCCACGCATATTCTGGAAAAGGAGGTATATTTTCTGCGTAGTGTGGCCTCTGATATTTAAAAAAAATGCCCTAGTTTATTACCTATGGCTTTTAATGATTCTGACAGCCAGTAATCTAGAGGTAGGGAATATAGTCTTATTGTTATGAAACCATTTCAAGAAAAGATAAAAAAGATAGATCAACGCCTTAGAATTCAGCCTCTTCGAGGGGCCAACCTCCTTTACATTACATAAATGAACAATTCTTGGATGATACAAATGAAAAGACCTCCTTTCTATATATAGGAGTCTAAGGTGTCATAACATAATCAGATCCTACATAACAATAATAATGTAAGGGCACAATAATAACAATAGTGGGCTTCTATGGGGCACAATAGTAACAATATGGGCACTACATGGGTAATCAATATAATAAGTGGGTTGTACTAATAACAATAAGGGGTTACACTAGTAGTATAGGGGCCTAACATGCCCCTCTCTTCAAAAAGTGTTGTCCTTGAACGCTTTGAGTATTTTGATGTTCCTGTATAAAATTATTGTCCTCCCATGTGGGAATCTTCAGTGGGTAAATTCTTCCACTTGATGAGG
>APFE031489318.1:6043-16299 GCA_000404065.3 Pinus taeda
AAAAAAAAAAAAAAAAAAAATCTCCTCAACTATGAGGACTTAGAAGGCATGTCATATACAATTAGAAAGGTCTCAAAATTATCTTTCCAACCATATATACTATGCTCCCATTTGAGCTCGATAATTGGAGTAAAATGCCTTCAAAGATGTGATATCCAAATGGGACTTGTTTGTACTTTGGTTTGGTCATCTTGAAAAAATATTTCATATCTTCTTATTGTTATGGAATTATAGGGAACACCATATACCATAGAAAATGTATTGGACTATGGTATTTTATTATGCAATTTCCTCTTTCATTTGAATTTCCATTAAAATCAATAACAATCAATTTCAACTGTCTCCTTCTTTGTTATTGATGGAAACACTTTCATATCTTCATCTTCTAATGGTTACTCCCCTATTTGCATTCTTTTCATACTACTTGTTAGTTTCTTCCCCTCTCTACATTATCTTCCCCTTTAACATCAATAACAAAGGGTGCTCCCCTTGAGTTCATGCCTCGTTTACTCAAATAAAGAAGAGATCACTCCCAACTTATGCCTGAGATATTCAAAAGTTTCTCTAGGCAAAGGTTTGGTAAAGATGTTAGAAATACATTCTTTAATACCAATATATTCCATAGTGACATTCTGTTGGACAACTTGTTCTTTGAGGAAATGATACTTGATTGGAATATGGTCGTTTTTAGTGAATGATAGGATTTTTTGAGATATTAACTACACTAGTGTTATTGCATGAAATAGAAATGTGTTGGTCATATTCCACTTTGATGTCTTATAAATTTTGTTTCATCCAGAGAACTTCAGTACAACAATCTTCGGCCTCTATGTATTTTCCTTCAAATGTAGAAAGATAAATATATGATTTCTTTTTACCTGACCTAGATATAAGGAAATCTCCCAAGGAAAATGCATTCCCTCTGGTGCTTTTTTTGTCATCAATACTACCTACCCAATTATCATTTGTGTATGTTATTAATGTGAAGTGTGTACTCGTGGGATACGAAAGCCCAAAATTGAGTGTGCCCTTTAAGTATCAAAATATACTTTATAGCTCTTATGTATGTGATTCCTTTGGTGCTAATTGAAACCTTGAAACCATTCTAATTTCTTTCATAATGTTTGGTTTTGAAGTTTTCAAGTAGATTAGACTCCCAATCATAGATTTGTAAATTTTTGAATTGACTTCAAGAGATTCATCATCCTTTCTTAATTTGAATCCGATAATCATAAGGGTACTAACTGGTGCACATTCTTACATTCCAAAATTCTTGAGAATCTCCTTGAGGTACTTGGTTTACGAAATTAATATTCCTTTGTTAGTTTGAGAAACCTGTAGATCAAGGAATAATGATAATTCTCCAATCATGGACATTTCAAATTCCTTTAGAATTTCCTAGGAAAACTCCTGAGTCATATCATCATTATTGCTACCAAATCTGAGATCATCCACATATACAAGTGTAATTAATAAGTTGTCCTTTTCCATATTGATGTCTATGTCATTTTGAAAAACCCCTCTTTTAGAACCTTGTTGTTGAAGATAGTGGTCTAGAATAACATAACAAGATCTTGGAGCATTCTTTAACCAATGAAGATCTTTCTTAAATTTGCACATATAGTCTTTATTTTTGGGCAAGTCAAAACCCTCTAGATGTTTGATGTATACTTTATCCTTTAAGTCTCTATTTATAAAGATTGATTTAACATATATTTTATCAAATTTGAAGCCTTTTGAACTAAAAAATTCCAATAACATTCTTATTTATTCTAATTTCACAACTGGAGAAAATTTTTATTCGAAGTCAATTCCTTCAATTTGTGCATAACCCTTACAAATAAGACTTTCCTTGATTCTGATAATTTGTTCCTCTTCATTCATCTTGTTTCTGGATAGCCACTTAGTCCTAATTACACTTTTATTTATTAGCCATGCCATAAGTTAACTGGTTCCATTTTTCTCAATTTGATTCAATTCTTCTTCAATAGAATTTACCAAATGTTAGTACTTACTAGCTTTTGCAACGTCCTTTGGCACTATTTTGGATAACAAAGCAAGATGTCCTTTTCCTAATGAATTGGTCATTCTTCTCTAGGTTTGTATTCATTCATCAAAATCTCTGATAATTTTGTTCTCTAAGTGATGTTTTTTCACAAATTTAAAAATTGTCTTGTATGGAGGTTGTTCATCCTTTTCTTTTTCTACATTTTTAGTAATATCTTCTTGGTCCATGTAGATGGTATCTTCTAAATTCTCATTTTTTTCTTCTTCTTTCTCTAGAAGAGATTCATTTATTCTTACATTGATACATTCCACAACTTTGTGTAGTATTTTATTGTAAAATTTGTAACATTTTATTCTTGTTCAATATCCAAGGAAAATTCCCTTGTCTATTTTAGAACCAAATTTTCCTAATTTACCATAATTTATCTTGATGTAACATTTTCTTCCAAAATTTTTGAAATACCTAACTAAAGTTGGTTTTCCTTTCCATGAGTCATATGGTGTCTTGTCACTGTCTGGTCATCATTGTACTTTGTTCATTATGTAAACCATTGTTGTAACTACTTCTTTCCAAAACTTATCTAACAATTTTTCTTCTAGAAAAATAATTCCCATTTTTTCTTGTATTGATATGTTCTTTATCTCCATGAATCCATTGTGTTATAGAGTTCTTGTAATTGAAAGTTGTCTGTTGATTCCATACTTCTCACAGAATTCATTAAAATCATTTAAGGTGAATTCTCCTCCTCTATTTCAACTTAGGCATTTGATTCTTAGATCACATCCATTATTAACTAAGTATTTGAATGATTTGAAAATATTTAGTGATTTTGTTTTTTCTTTAAGAAATAAAGCACAAACCATTCTAGTATAATCATTAATAAATAGCATAAAGTACCTTTCACCGTGTAGGTTTGTTATTCTTATTGGTTTTCATAAATTTGTGTGAACAAGCCCTAGTGGCCTTTATGTTAAGCACTCCTTCGACTTGAAGCTCACTCTTGTGTGTTTCCCATGTTGGCAATATTTGTAGATGGCACTTGTTGGTTTCAATATTTTGGGCACACCTCTTACTACTTGTGTTCTACTGAATTTTACCAAATCGTCAAAGCTCAGGTGTCCTAGAATTTTATGCCATAACCAATCCTCATCAATTTGTCCGATGTAGCATTTTTCACC
This sequence comes from Pinus taeda, assembly GCA_000404065.3. Taxonomy (NCBI): domain Eukaryota; kingdom Viridiplantae; phylum Streptophyta; class Pinopsida; order Pinales; family Pinaceae; genus Pinus; species Pinus taeda. The sequence goes on from APFE031489318.1 coordinate 9,230, forward strand.
TTTAATTTCATCAAGAATATATACATTTCCTGGAGTCCTTATCACTTTTCCCACTAATCTTCCCAAAATTTTCTTCCTTATTTCACAATCTTTAGGATGAAAATTGAAATCATAACCTTGATCACAAATATGACTCATACATAAGATATCATGTTTGAGTCCTTCAACATACAAAATGTTCTTTTCTTAAGTCCTACCATTGTCAAGGCTTATGGTATCCCTTCTAGTGATTATTGTAGATCCATTGTCTCCAAAATATACATTTCCCACATTTCTTATGTTCATTCCTAAATTGTTTTGGTGATAAATAACAATCTAGAAAGGAATTCTCTAAGGATTTAGTGCTTCTCCCTCTTTAGGATAGAGACTAACCCTTTATCCATAGGGGCTATTACCTGTATTTAATATTATTAAATAGCTTTTCTATAATAGCAAATAAATGTAGCCAGATTATACGTAAGAGGGTATTTAAAAAATGATGAGTGATTAATCTTTGAAGTGAATCAAACTTAGAGTAAATACATGACTAATGAATCCAATATAAGCTTCAAGTATGCAATTCAAATAAATAGCATCAGTACAAAAATAAAGGAAATAAAAATTAAAACAAGAAAACAAATCAAATATTAAACATTATTTATATATCATTCATAAAAGATTACTTACCATAATGAAGGAAGTGGGATAGTGAAATATCATGTATTTTCATATCTCATTTACAATATAAAATAAAGTATCATGAATATATAGTCCCCTGGTAATATGTGTATTAGATGACACATAAATTCATTATTGGCTACAACAAGATAATGTTGAGCACACAATGTTTAACATGGTGCAAATTTCATGACATAAAAATGTAAAAGAACTGAAATTAATAAAAAGGATAGTAGAACACATTATTGGTATAATTTATATTTATATAAAATGGTACAATGAAATTACCAACTTCAACCATTTTAAATTCAATTAAAGGGAAAAGAGTAGAATTTTCAACGGGGAGCGGGAGCAAGGGTTCTGAACAGGGAGCGACGGGGGTGAGTTGGTAATAATGGAGGGGCAAGGAGGGGGGGATCTACTCCCTCCTATAGTTAGGTGGTAGCAGATAGAATCAAGGAGGCGGGTTCAAATCAATTCAAAAAACCAATGGAGGCAGAAACGGAGAAGATAAGTAAAAAAGAGGACAGAAAGCAACAAATCTCCTGAACAGGAAGAGAATCACAAGGAAGTCAGAAGAGAGAAGAAGACAGGTGACGGTAGTCAGAGAACTGAGAACAAGACTGTGACTGGACCTTGCAAACCCAGGTCAACCATTAAACCCCGGATTGTCTTAAATGATCCAACACTACAGGTGCACAAGATCACATGGCAACTTATGCAATTATATGCAAATTTACGGGAATATGGCCAATAGAGAAGGCTTTGTACACGTGGATAAGAAATTACTAGAAGCCAAAGGGAGAAATGACCCTTCATCTTGGGTCCAAGGGTTTCTCACAGTTGTTTTCACAAACCTAGAGGATAAAGATAGAGTGTTCGAAGGAGGACCATATTTCTATGCTGTTGCAAGGCTCTACATGCGACCATGGGTGATGAATTTTGTCCCGGAGCGAGAAACATTCACTTCGGTACCGGTATGGATTAGAATCTACTCCCTACCTTTAGATTATTGGCTGCCCGAATACTTAAAAGCCATAGGTAATAAATTAGGTCATTTTTAAAAAATATCAAATGCGACTCTACGAGGAAAATATACCTCCTTTGCCTGCATATGTGTAGAAATGGACCTATTGGGAGCACTTTCGGATGAAATTATTCTAGAAGTATATGATGAAGAATGGGTGCAGGTGGTGGACTATGAACATTTCCCTTTCAGATGCCGTAAATTTCATGAACATGGGCATCTCTTTAGAGACTGCCAACTCAACAAATTGGAGGACAATATGAAAACCAACACAGGCAGAGATTCTGAAGGCTTTACCAAGGTGGGAGGCAGGGGGAAAGGAGGGGGAAAAGTACCAAAACAAACCTAACGAGGGTAAGCAACCAAGTCATAACAATTTCAATATTTTAGAAGAAGAAGGTGGGGAACAATGGAATGGACAATGCATTGGAAGATAATCCTATAGAGAAGGAAAAAGATGATAGCATGGAGGTCATACATGAGAACAACAAACTAAAGGAGGATATGCCAAGCACTATGGAACTTGGCAGGGACCATGAGATGACCCCAAGTGAAGTTGGTACAGAGGACCATGAACTATAGGAGATTCTTGAGAGGGAGAATCTTGATCTAGAAAAGTTCCTGGAGCAAGGAACCAACAAAGGTGTAGATTCTCTACCACAAGAGGAGTTTGACAGAGTACAACAACTCTTCCTCTGGAGATCTCAAGCAAAGGCTACTGGAGTCAAAAGTAACCATGACAGCCAGGAAAATAGAGGGGTAAGACCGATGGAGGTTACATCAGCACACTCTACCAAGAACCCAAGCAGGAAAAGAGGAAGGAAGAGATAGAATGAGCTACTAACAGAGTGTGGGAAACTCATGATTAACTCAGGAAATATGAAAGATCTTACTAGTTACTCATCTACAAACCTTTCATAATGAAGCTCACAACATGGAACATTAGGGGTCTAGGAAGTAAAAGAAAACAAAGAAATCTTAGCAATAAAATAAAAGAAGAAAAATCAGATATTGTGTTTATACAGGAAACAAAATGTTCAATAGACAAAATCAGAGAGATAGATATAAAATGGCTCATTAAGTATGAGTATCTAGAATTCAAAGCAAACAATACAGTAGGAGTGATTCTCACTCTTTCGAATCCCCAAAAATTTGGAATCCTGGATGCAAACAATACAACAAGACTGATTCTCACTCTTTGGAATCCCCAAAAATTTGGAAACCTGGATGTTGAAGCATCCAAGAACTACCTTTCAATGGTTATCCAACCTTTGGGTGACAAGGAACTCTATATGATCACAAATGTCTATGGTCCTCAAAAACTTGAAGACAAACTCAGGCTTCTCACCTCATTGGAGGAGCTAAGAGAGAGATCTCCTGTTATGCCTTGGATTCTGGGAGGGGACTTCAACATGATCAGATCTCTTACAGAGAAAAAAGCCGGGACCAGAATACTAGGCAGAGACTCCATTGCCTTCCAAAACTTCTTAAACAATATGAGGCTGGTCGATACGGAGACAATAAATGGCACCTTCAACTGGAATAATAAGAGGGGAGGGGCTTCTCATGTTGCCTCTAAACTGGATAGATTCATAATCTTGGAGGACCTATTTCTCACTAGCCTTGACTTGACTACTATAATCCTTCCTTTTGGAGGCTCGGATCACTGGCCTATCCAGCTTGAAGCTGCTTTTATAGGCACTCTAAGGAACAGACCTTTCAGGTTTGAAAATTTCTGGCTCACACACCTTGACGTCATCACCAATATTGGAAAATGGTGAGTGGAAGACATGCCCGTTCAAGGCACGAATATGTTCCTAATGCAACAGAGACTGAAACACATCAAACTTAGGCTTAAATAATTGAACAAAAATGAGTTTGGCAATATTTTCAAAGCCAAAAGAGAAGTTGAATAGAAACTTCAGGGAATTAACCAAATCCTCATCATTGATGGCTTTACTGAGGAAAGGAAAAGGCAAGCTAACTCCCTTCAACATGAATGGGAAAATAGATGCCAGAAAGAGGAGATCTTTTGGAGACAAAAATTGAGAGTGCCATGGATTAAAGAAGGGGAAAGAAATACAAGGTTTTTTCACAAGTCAACCATGGATCACAGGGCACATAACAGGATTGTAAAACTCAAAGATCCTTAAGGGAAAGAGCTAAGCACCCACAAAGAAATAGAATCTGTTCTAGTACAACATTCTAAAAGCACAACCGAGGAGCCTCTCTTAGACATATCACAATTTATTAATAGCTTCACATAACACATTCCAAAACTAGTAACCAAGGAAGACATTTACAATCTCAACCAGCCAGTGACTGAAGAGGAGGTCAATGAAGTCATCAAAGAGATGCAAAATGGGAAAGCTCCAGGCCTAGATGGGTTCAATGTAGATTTCTTCAAAACATGCTGAGAAATAGTCAAACAAGATATCCTTGATGTTGTGGAGGACTCTAGAAAATAAAAAGTAGTTTTAAGGGCACTCAATGCATCTTTCATAGCCTTAATACCAAATCAGGAAAAAGATATGACACCAGATAGATACAGGCCCATAGCTTTATGCAATGTGGTGTACAAAATTATTTCTAAAGTAATTGCAAACAAACTCAAGCCCCTTCTTCCAACTCTTGTGTCTGAGGAGCAAACTAGATATGTGGAAGGAACGCAAATTCTTAATAACATCATTCAATCTCACGCGGTGGTTCATTCTCTCAAGAGAAAAAAGCAAATGGGCATGATCAGACAACTTGACCTAGAGAAAGCTTATGATAAGCTAAGCTGGTCGTACATCAAGGAGGTACTAAAATCATATGGCTTCGACCACAAATGGATAAGATGGGTAATGGCCCTTGTTACAACAGCTAGTTTTCCAATCCTACTTAATGGCTCTCCGTCCAGAACATTCAGGCCTTCGAGAGGCCTCAGATAAGGAGATTCGCTCTCCCCTTCCTCTTTATTCTCATGATGGAAGGTTTAGGCAAAGCAATCAAATCAGCCAAGGTAGAAGGAAGAATCCAGGGTTTCCAACTAACACTAAATCGGGACACCTTGACTCATCAACAATTTGCGGATGACAACATGTTGGAGGGTACACCCACGGTCAAGGAAGCTAAATCATTCAAACAAATCCTGAATGATTTTGCTATAGCTGCTAGTATAGAGGTAAGCCTCACAAAATAAAAAAAATTCTTTTTTAATACTGACATTTCCATTAAGAGAAATCTCTCCAGAATTCTCAGCTTTCAAAGAGATCAACTACCCTTCAAATATCTAGTAATACCTCTTACCAACAAACCTCTGAGTAAGGATGTTTGGGAGCGAGTGACTAATAAATTGCAGGACAAAATCAGAAAATGGACAAGTAGATCTTTAAACTTAGCAGGAGGGCTAGTGCTAACAAAGGTTGTCCTGCAAACCATACCCATCTACATGTTTTCTGCTCTTCCTGCCCTAAAGGAGTTTTACAACACATCAGGAACATCTAAAGAGATTTCATTTTGGGCAAAGGGGAAGAGAGAAAGAAATGGACTCTGGTAGCTTGGGAAAATCTCTGCAAACCCAAAACCCATGGTGGTTTGGGACTTCATGACTCGGAAACCCTGAGCAAAGTTTTGGGGGCAAAACTTTGGTGGAGATGGCTAAAGGAAATGAGAACCCCTTGGGCTAAGCACTGGAAGCAAAAGCATGCAAATAACTAGCAAGAAAGGGACCATATTCGAATGATAGGTCTCATCAAGGGCTCCCATATTTGGAAAAATTCTTGGGAGAATAGAGATATTGTTTAGAAGCATAGTTTATGGGAGGTCAAAGATAACCTAGCCTAGTTTTGGGAGGACAACTTGCAGCAAGAACCTAACCTATGTAGAGAAGGACTAGACATTCTAAAAAATGACACTGACAATAAAGGGCTTCTCAGGGTCAGTGACTTTTGGGATCAGACAAGGGACAATGGAAAATGGAGAACTTGGAGGGACCTAGTATACAGTGAAGGAACCCCTTTGAAATCCCAGGCTAAAGCTCTTGCAGTGATCCTGGAACAAAGAAAGATTTTGACTTCAACTTCGTCTGACCAACTAAGATGGGGAAGAAACAGTGAAGGCAACTTCAACCTCAAAGAAGCCAAAAGAATTGCCATTGGACTTGACTTTCCAAACCCTGATAAAATATGAAAGGACCTATGGCAGAACCTGCACTATAAAAATCAAACTATTCATATGGCTGGTACAACAAAAAAAAGTTTTGACTTGGGAAAATCTAAGAAAAAGAGGTTTAGTTGGTCCATCTAGATGCCAGTTATGTGGCGTACAAGAAGAAATTATGGATAACCTACTTAACCTCTGCACATTCACCTCTACCTCATGGAATTGGGTAGCATCAATCTTCAGGCAAACTAATAGGGACGAAAGCAACATCACTGGAACTTTGAAGAATTGGAGGAAAGACTTCTCAGAAAATGAAACAATCAACAAATCTTGGACTCCGATTCCAGGTTTTGTGATCTAGGATGTTTGGAAAGAATGCAACAACAGGATTTTCAAGAACAAAACTGGCTCAACCCAGAGCATCATAGCCCAGATTTTAAGACAGCTCAAAGAAACTGTAGCACCCTTATAAAGCAACCCCCCGAGAACCCTCCTCGAAACCAGGATGTACACATTCTTTTGCATTTGGGTCTCCAATCACCTGTCCCCCAGGGCATAAGTATGATAGTAAAACATACAACAGTGGGGAAGGACTTCTGGCAATTGCCGCCCCATGGCTTTTTGAAATTTAATATATATGGAGCCTCTAAGGGAAACCCTAGGGTTGCTGGTTATGGAGGATTCATAAGAGATGAACCGGGAATCATAAAAGTCATCTTTCATAGTCATTTGGGGAATTCCACAAATAATATGGCAGAACTCATGGCCTTAGAGCAATGCCTAGAAATCTTGATTGAATACAATTTACACAATACCATAATAGAGGCAGACTCTGAATTGACAATTAATTTGGTAAAAAATATAGGCAATGGAACAACACTAGAAAAAGTATCAAACCACTCGCGGTTATTGTAGGTCTATCAATGTATATAATTCCACCTGAAAGCCCTATGAACACTTAGATTTGTTCATGTGCGAAGAACTGCCAACAGATTAGCGGATCTTCTGGCGAATGAGGGTGTGCTTTGTACAAAAGATAACAGGTGCTATGCGTGGGAGTCGACTCCCTCAAGGAAACTTCCCATGGACTGTTATGAAACCAGCTTCAATAAAGATAGAAAAGATAGATCAACGCCTTAGAATTCAACCTCTTCGAGGGGGCAACCTCCTTTACATTACATAAATGAACAATTCTTGGATGATACAAATGACCAAACCTCCTTTCTATATATAGGAGTCT